>VUYV01000179.1:422435-588400 GCA_008711295.1 Anarhynchus alexandrinus | reverse complement strand
ATGTCAGAGCAGCCTTAAGTGTTCTCCTTGCCATTTTTAAAATGGGCAGTAGGTCCTGCAGGTAATAGAAGAGTTTGTGCATAATGAAAGTTAAGATGGAATTGTTGCTTTTGTTCAGTTTAGATATCCTCCCTTCCTTGTCCTGTAGCTGGATAGAGAATCTGGGCAAGAGAATCAACACTAATAAGGTGCTTGGTCTCCTTTTCTGTTCAGAGAAAAAGAACATACCACCAGGTTTGCTGGTATTTATGGTATGAAGTTTAAGGCTACCTGGGATGCTTTTTGCCCTAGACATTTCCTCATGTCTCTTGACAGAAATACACATTATACAATGTTGCTGTTGGAAAGTAATGAAAGATCAGTGAGGAGGACTGTAAACACGCTCAAGTGAGTCGCATGTGGGGTGCTGGAAAACACATATCACACTAATTGTTGTTTAGTCTTATGTGCTAGACAAGTAGAACATCTGCACTTAGACAGTGTAGGCCTGTGATGGACTCAGGGGCACCTTATCAAACGTGCCTGAGATTCCTGCCCTGCTGTTGAAGAAGACCAAAGCACAATGAAAAACTGTTCCTGCTTGAACCCTTGAAATACAGGCGAGAACAGTAAGTCTGAGATCTCGCACTCTCATTCTTTCGCTAAGAAGGACTCTCGCTAAGAAGGACTCTCTTGCTCCACAGTGCCTGCATCCCCCACTTGTGTGCCTCTGCCCGGGTGCTGCTTTGGAGATCCCCTGGTCCGTGAGGTATTGGGATTAAATTTGTTCTTTGCCTTTCATCCGTGGTTTTGTGGTTGTTCCTGTGCCCTGCCTGTTTCAGCTCACACAGTTGCATCTGTTTTGACGGATGAGTTTCATGTGTAACTACAAAACTCTTGTGCAGTACCTTTCTGCATATACATTGGATGTACATTTGAAAAAGAAGATAACAGGCTATTATATTTGGAGTCAATTGTACTTATATGCAGGAAAAAATTAGGAGGTATCACAGAGGTGGGTTAACTGTAAGATTCAGTCAGTTACTTTTGCAGGTGGACAAAAAGATAATTCTCTTTAGTCTCAACATACGTGCCTGCATTCTTAACTCAGTTCTTACTTTGTTCAAGACCAGGATTTAAACACCTTTTCAGTGTAAAATCGTAGAATCACAGAAGAGCCCATTGAACAGGTTGGAAAGGACATTGAAAGAACATCTGGTCTGTTCTTTTGTGGGAAAGGGAGCCCAGATGAGATTGTCTAGCACCCTCTCCAGTCACGTCTTGAAAACCTCCAGCGATGGGGACTCTGCCACATTCTTGGGGAGGTTGTTTCCGTGTTTGATTGTTCTCACTGTAAAAATTTTCTTTCTTATATCAAGATGAATCCTCTTCTGGTTCAACTTGTACCTGTTTCCCCTTTGTCTCCTCCATGTGGCTCCTTGTGAAGAGAGAATCTCCACCCTCTTTGTGGCCACCTTTTAAGTACCGAAATACCCCAGACCTTTCTTTTCTCCAGGACGAAAAGACCCAACTCCTTCAGTCTTTCCTCATATGACAGATTCTCCAGCCCTTTAATCATCTTTGTAGCTTCCTTTGGACCATCTCCAATCGGTCTACATATTTCTCGAATTGTGGGGGCCAGAACTGGACACAGTATTCCAGGTACAGCCTGGCAAGCACTGAGTAGAGTGGGATGATCACATTTCCATCTCTCCTAGTAATTCCCCTGCAGAGGAAGCCCAGAATCTCATTTGCCTTTGTTGCTGCAGTTGCANTGAAAACCTCCAGCGATGGGGACTCTGCCACGTTCTTGGGGAGGTTGTTTCCGTGTTTGATTGTTCTCACTGTAAAAATTTTCTTTCTTATATCAAGATGAATCCTCTTCTGGTACAACTTGTACCTGTTTCCCCTTTGTCTCCTCCATGTGGCTCCTTGTGAAGAGAGAATCTCCACCCTCTTTGTGGCCACCTTTTAAGTACCGAAATACCCCAGACCTTTCTTTTCTCCAGGACGAAAAGACCCAACTCCTTCAGTCTTTCCTCATATGACAGATTCTCCAGCCCTTTAATCATCTTTGTAGCTTCCTTTGGACCATCTCCAATCGGTCTACATATTTCTCGAATTGTGGGGGCCAGAACTGGACACAGTATTCCAGGTACAGCCTGGCAAGCACTGAGTAGAGTGGGATGATCACATTTCCATCTCTCCTAGTAATGCCCCTGCAGAGGAAGCCCAGATTCTCATTTGCCTTTGTTGCTGCAGCTGCGCACTGCTGACTCATGTTCAGTTTGTTGTCCATGAGGACCCCCAAGTCCCTTTCAGAAAGGCTGTTCCCTAACCACACAGATGTTAATCTGTACTGCTGTCTCTAGTTATTCCATCCCAGGTGCAGGATTTTGCACTTGTCTTATTTAAACTTCATACTGTTCTTGCTAGCCCAGTCTTCCAGCTTGTCCAGGTACCGTATCACATATTTCTCTAGTCTATCTTTTTGAAAATAGAATACACAATGAATCACTGTTTCTTATCCCAGACACATTAAAAATTGGTTCCTGTTTCTTTGTGGAAAGAATATATAGGGTGACAGTATTGCAGTTTTGGTGGTTTTTTTATTCAGCATCATTAATCCATGTTTTTCTTGGTTAGTGTGTTTTAGTATTTTAAAAAGGAAGCTTCTCTGTTGGCTTCCTCAAAGTTTTTTATCCTCAGGGAACTATCTGGTTTCTGTGTTTTTCTAGCCTGCTGCTAAGTGGAATATAAGATTATAAAGTCTCTGTGGAAATTTTGCCTTGTTCATTATTCATTATCCTTGCCACTGCTTATGGTGACAAATGTCATTACTTTAATGACCATCGTTACCCATTGTCATAATTAAGGGACATCATTTAATGAAACTGAATATAACATTGCTTAATGCATCAAATTAAGAAAAGATGTCATGACTAGGTACACAACATCACCCATCATTTTTAACGGTGAATCAATAAATTAAACAATTCCTCCTTATAAATATGACATCATCTTTTTAAAGGTTCACAGGGGCAAAGAAAAAGGGTGCCAGGTGGTCCCTTTCCCTTATTTCCTCCCAGTTCAGTGATGACATGGGAAGCTGGATTCCTTTGCCACTTTCTCAGGCTTACCCAAGTATGTTTCATGATTGCCATTTTATACCTAGCTTGCGTACTGCTGCATCTCTCTGAATAGTCCATTAGGCATGTCATCCTCAAGTAGTTGCAGCTTAATATTGCTATACTAACAAATGTCTCCTTAATGTAAGTGACAAGCATCTGTATCTCTGCAACAGATGGCCGTGAGCTCTGTGCCATGGATCACTGTGGGTGGTCTGGCATATGTTTCAGAGGGCTGAAGCAGTCTCTGTACCACTTCTTTGCAGAAGCCATGCTCTATGAAGTGCCAGTGCTCCGTAATAGGGATGGCAATAATCCCCCATAACAGAGAAAGCTAATTAAGGTCCAGTCATGGTGTCAGTTCCTTCCTTCAACAAGTGGAGTCCACAACTGAGAAAGCTATTCTACCTTTGTTGGGCAGAGCTCCTAGATGTGCAGGACACTCCTNGGGTTGGAGGGTGGGAAAAGGGAAAAAAAGAAAAAAGGAAAAAGGGAAAAAAGGAAGAAAAATTTAGAAAAAAAAAAAAAAAAAAAAAAAGGAAGAGATTGAAAGGGATGGAATTAAAAGATCCATACAGCATGGGTGAGGGAAAGCATTTGGCAGGCATGTGGGAAGGAGGTTTAGCTATGGATGACTGACTTTGCGCCAGACTAAGGAGCTCTAGAGTCACTTGTACAGTCTACATTTCATCCAAGCAATTGAGGACAAGTTGCCTCCTCTCTTTGTAAAAAAAAGACCTTCCTTCTCAAAGTTTATGAAGTTCAGCTGGCAGTGCATCTGTGATATTCGGATCTTGTTATCGCAGACGGAGAAAGAGCAGGAGAGGAATGGATGGTAAGGAGCAATTAAGAAGGGGATATACTCCAGTACAGCTCTTGACAGAGGAATCCCTTACCTCAGAACTAAAATAATTACTAAAACAACTGCGTTGTAGGCAACTCTTGTAGATGTATGTATGTTAGTAAGCTGGAAGTCTTCTGCCTGCATATTAACAGGTACTGACTTTGTTTAGCTTGGGAATCCAATGAAATCAGACTAGTAGCAGAACTGCAAACTAATTGGCTACCTTGCAATCACATTTACTGATACAAGAGGAAATATCCACAGGTCTGCAGTTCTGATTTAAGACTAAGCCTTAATGCTGACAGTGAGGAGTACACCAGAGTCTAAAGTATTAAAAATTATACCCTTCAGGACTGAAAAATTCTGAAGAGTAAATTATTTTTTTTTTCGAGGACGTGTAGTCATCTCTTAAAAATTTATTAAGGGTTGTCAGTAAATCAATAGACAGTTAGCCCCACTGATTGGGATTGATAAGCTGTAAAAAGTCTGGCATCCTCTAAGGATTTTTTTTTTTTTTTGCCTCTTAGTAATAAGAACAACTCTTTGAGAACACTTTCAGCCTCAAGGACAGAATACGTAATTGTGTTCATGAGGTACATCTATCACAATGGGGAAAGAATTCCCTTGAAAGTATCAAATGTGAGATATAGAGAAATAAATAAAAAAACCCCCAAAAAACAACAAAGGCACATTCTACCTTCCCTTCATAATCTTTCTATCTCAGCTTTCACTATAACTTAAATCAGAAATCTGCATAATGGGTAATATGTGTCCAGCCATTTTACACATCTCCTTGATTCCTAGTCCATGCTAAAGCATGACAAAGTATGTGCATTTCTGGTACCCAATAACAAAGTATGGAACTCATTTGGAAAAAGAGGAAAAAAACCAACCCCAAACAACAAACAAAAAAAAAAAAACAACCAACCCCCCCAAAGTATTTACTTCTCAAGAAACCCATTCCTCATTTTCACTCTCTTCTTTCTAAAACTGAGGAACAGATTAAAGCACAGAAACATAATTTACAGTTAGCCTTAGCTGGTTCTGAGTTATGCACTGTTCACACCCAAAATAGCACAAGGAAGGAAGAAGCACTAGATCAAAAAATCCCCATTTTTCTTCACTTGGGTTCAATTCATGAATATATACTCTGTTGAATTAATTTATCTATCTAAAGAACAGCTTAAAAACCCCACCAAACAAACAACCACCAAAACAAATAAAATAACCCCATCATTGCCGACCAATGAAAAATTCCCTTTGGGGATTATGTATAATGAATGCTTGAAAATGTTTTTAATATTTTAATCGTGATTTAGGGTAAGTCCTGTTGTTAATGTTACAGTTTCAGTTATAGACATGGACATCAGGGCTATGTATCTGCAAAATGCATAAAGAGGCTGTCCCTTTCCTAAGCTGCTACTATCTCATTAAAAAAAAGGGCTAATAGTGATGGAAAAATTAGGTTCTAAGATTTACTCGTCTCCATCACATTTGCAATCAGCCACCATGAAGCCATGTTTAACTTACTGTTGTCCACAGTGTAGCCTATTCCATCTTTCTCAGTGCAATTCTTCCTTCTTGTGTTTCACTTTTCAGTACTTCAAAGTTAATGTGAGGTTTTTGGCCAAATTCTGCTCCATTACACTGAGATAATACAAAGGAACTTCAACCAAATCAGTGGAAATATTGTAAAGTTATCCCAGTTTCATTCAACTTCAGTGAACTTAATAATTTCATTTACACATTTTGTTTGTGAGACTCTGATTAAAAAAAAAATCATCCTGTGACACTGCACATTCAGTCAACCTCCACACTGAAATGAGAGTTGGAATCAATCAGATTTGCAAGCTCAGATTACTAGCAAAATTGGAACATAAGTGTTTCTGGATACTCATTTTTCAGCAAGATTCTCAGGATTATCTGAATTTAACTTCACAGCAAACTCATTGTTTCTGTTAAACTGTATTGAAAAATCCTATTTAAGATGACAAATTTGATGGGATGGGGTATATACCCATTCAGTTCTGAGAACTGTAACACTTAACTGACTGTTTAAAATAGAGAAGAGATAGCAAGAAAGAAAATCAATTAACGTAAACCATCTATTTTTGTAATTTAATAGACAATATAAATGTGTCTTCTCAGAGCTGCCAGGTTGTCTCTGAGTACTTGACATTATATGCAACTTAGGACATTTTTATTCAGAACTGAAAGGAAGATGTTAGATGTGTGAAATTCTTTTCCTAGCTCTAATGCTGAGTTGGCTTTTAATTTCAGTGTACTACTCTTTAAAGTGGCAGCTCGTGATTATTTGCCTCTCGGGAGTGCTGTAAGATTTCATAAATATTTTCAAGAGTTTTGAGATCCTTGGATGAAGTGTGTGATAAAGTGAAAATGAAAAAATGCACATTTAAGTGTGCTTTGTTGGTGATGTTTGCTTTTTTGACTGCTGTTTAGCTTAGCTTATCCAGCATTCTGCCTGGTGTGTGTACTGGAACCCACAGCAACTAAAATACCCACTTCAGGTTACTGCTGAGTGCCTCTGTGCTTCCCTTTCCAAGATAATGCGGACTCTGTATAGAAATAATGTTTTCTTGTTTGTGAGCAGAATCCTTGTATGACTAAGGAAAAGGGGGAATGATGTGAACAGTTGGGAACTGAATGCTGGTAATAAGTGCAAAGCTTCTTATCTCCTATGAATAGCTCTGGACTAGAAGACAAGTTCAGCCTGCAGATTTTGGAAGCTGGATGTCAGTACTTGCCCTAGGTTTTGAAATGGTACAGAATTGAAATGTATTGCATAGCTTATCATATGCAATGCCACTGTGGTAAACAGAAAAAAATATAAATTCACTTACTTTATATATAGGGAAAATGAGTATCTGTTCCATATTCCATAGCAGAAGTTGTAAATTGCATTTGCTGGTCTTTACCCTCATCTCCACCACCTCAAATAGGGTGCTTAGGAGTTACTCCATGGCAGTCCACTAGCGCCTGGAGTGAGCGAGGACACAGGAAACTGGGCTCCTTTACTTGAGTTTACTACATAGATCACTACGTTNACGTTACGTTTACTAGTGTCTAACCTGCGTAGCCTCGGCAATATACTTCATGATTCCACATTTCAATTCCTCTTATGTAAAGTAGAGATAAGATTCCACTAGGCTTTCTTGGTTTTTTTTTTTCTTTGATTCATTTGGGTTGGTTTCTGATTTTTGTCTATTTAGATGTCCGAGCTTTATATTCTTCCGAAATGGTGTTTTTCCTGGTGAAGCAGTGGTCTTCTGGTGTACCTCAGGATGCTGCCTCAAGACAGAAAAGTTCTCCTTGTCTTTCCTGGTTCCATCATAACTGTGGGAAAGCATTAACTAATCAACACAGGCAGTAGGAAAAATTTGTCAGCTAACCTGGAATATTTCCTTTTTTCCTGTGTTATGTTCCAAATTTTATATGTATATATTTGCAGTAACGTTCACATCAGTTTAATTTTTAATGGCTGGAGGGCTCAGATGTATTGTCTGAGTTTTTCTGCCTAGGTATTTACAGTCCTGTGAGCATAAGGAACATACCTGAGAAGGTAACCCCAACATTTGTATCTTGATACATGTACCTGCAGATTTCTGGGTGTTCTGCTTTGGAGGTCTTGCATACGCTCTCCCCCTGGCTTTTTCTTTAACCTCTTTTTCCTGCTTGAATAGTTTACCTTGATGCCAACTTTGTGATATAATTTATCTTTAGCTCTAGATAAATTTATTCTTGAGTGCTAAGAGTGTGATCTTTGAGCATTCTGAATGACAGACCTGAGAAATGCAGTTAGAGTGGTTCTGTCACTAAAAGTGAAATTGTGAATAATAGGTTGCTCTTAGCACTTAAAACTAAGATACATGTCCAGTGATATTTGTGTTCGAAATGTGACTGTGAACTGATGATTAGAAAGCTGATTTCCTCTCAGAGGAGCTGCTTCACATTTATAGCCTGAT
This sequence comes from Anarhynchus alexandrinus, assembly GCA_008711295.1. Classification (NCBI taxonomy): domain Eukaryota; kingdom Metazoa; phylum Chordata; class Aves; order Charadriiformes; family Charadriidae; genus Anarhynchus; species Anarhynchus alexandrinus. Next base: position 580,466 of record VUYV01000179.1, on the reverse strand, counting down.
ATTCTCTTTCTGAGGGTTTAAAATTTCGAGAGTAATGAGCTGTATTAAATGAAATAATTTTTGGAGGCTACAAGCCTTATTGTGATCCCATCCCTATAAAATACTCTGCAGTTTCTTTCTCCTTTTATACAGCTGTTTAGTTCTTTTACAGAGAATAGCACGTTTTAAAAAGTTTTTTAAGTTTATGGCATACTTAGGATGTTCAGTTTAGCGTGGCGTAAGGCATGTTAAAAGTTGACTTGACATTGGACCTCAAAAGCTAATTTTAAAGAAAGTGATGTATTACCATGTATTAGTGATGGTCCATACATTGCAGTCCTCCAGTGATTAGTTATAAATCCATTTCTACCCATATCTTTTATGACAATATATCTTGAAATTGTAAATTTTGTGGTATCCAGGCATAATATATGTACAGGTTTGGAGATTTCATGAAGGAGATACAGAAATTGCTCAAAAGCCTGGAGAGTTTTATAAAGATCATTATAATTAGCTGTATAAGACATAGCACAAGTGAGAAAGTATCTGATGCTGGAGGGGTCTTTGAACTAACAGCAGCATCTTAATATCCAGTAACTCAGAGGTAGAAGCTGGACAAGCCACAGGGTGGGTACAACACAGATTTTGAACAGTCTGAGAAAAAAAAAATGCTTTCAGTCAATGATCATTCTGAATAAAGGCCAAGTAACTGTCTTAAAAGATTCCACCATTCAACTATAACTTATAGAGGTTGGTGCTGAAGTTGAATAGACTCTGGAGCCTGTACTACTCAAGACTTATTAACTATTGACTGTCTACTTGGAACTCCTGCATAAAAAGAAGACCAAATAGATTATCTAGTGTGTTCTTAAAATGAATCAATCTGATTTTTAATGGATTTATATCAACATACCTTCTTCAAAGATTATACACAGATTTGACAAGCTTCAAGACTTAAATTGCTACTTTTCTTATTTTAACCAATTTTTCTAAGAAACTCCGCCTGTTGGAAAGTTTTTCAGTTCATGTCAGGAACTTCAATTTTGTGTGGTTTCAAAGCAGGTAACAGTGATTCTTTTGTTTGTTGAAGCTGGTACCAAACTTTAAAATAACAGTTGTACCAGCAATGCAGTGCAACCCAGGCCACAAAAGGGTGTTTTCATTCTTCATGAAAGATTTCACAACATACAGTAGGTCTTAGTTTTTGCATATTCCATTAATGAAGCACCTTCAGGTGTGAAGCGCTTGTACTTAAAAGTAGCCATCTGTTACAGTTTGGCGATCACGATGGTGACTCACTCTAGATGGATGAAGTTTGTGAGCACTGTGATTCTTATGATCTTTCATCTGCACGACATTTCATTATTTTGTGGAACCCTATGAGGTGTCTAGAGCACAGCAGTGCTTGGAAGTCTGTATTGTTTTCAAAGACACTCAGAGATTTACATAAACTCAGGCACATTTTATAATCCTGCTTTCCCTCTGGATTTGTGGGAGGACTGAGGAAAATGCCAAACCATCTCTCCTTCACACAGAATTACACTCCACTGTTTCTGTAGAACAAACCTGTTGCATATGTTTCCTGTATGATTTTACTTCTTCACCCATGATCCATAATTTTGTTAAAACACTACTTTCATTTCTGTCCCTGTGCTAAATGTCATTCAAGATTTCAGCGTTTTAAACTATTGGGATGATAAATGGAGCTGAACAGGGGGGATAATATAGATTTTTTTTTAAACTGTTTTTGTGCTCTATGGCTAATTACACACCTGGATGAAACCAGTAGGCTTGGAAGTAAACCGTCAGGAGCTCTGTGCCCTGACACATTTTACCGTTCCAACTTTCTGATTATCACCAAATCAATGTTTTGCTCACTGAGGCTTCTGCTATTCCATGAAAGTTTGAGCCTGATGAACTACTATCAGGTGCAGTTCTGCTATGAGCCAGTAAGGGCTTCATAGAAGGTCAGGTTACACATTTCTGGTCACTTAATACTCAGAGTTGAAAGAAACGGATGTCTATCAGATCACGGACTCTGATGGATTTCTGAGCAGTGTAAGAAAAGCATTTGAAGGTTATTTTCCTATCACTAGAGAGACAAGTAGGTACACAAATACCGCAGTATACCGCATATAAATTTCAAGCTGAGCTTGGTTAATTGTGGTAAAAGCCAATATTTTTTTCCCCTCTCCATATTTTCATATTTTGAACATTTTCTTCATTAAAACATAGTTTAAAAATACAAAAGAGTTTCAGCTTTTCTTAGTTCACTCTGATAACAAGAGCTCTAACATTTAAAGGAGAACAGTGTTGTTTCATGTGGAACTGTTCTACTTGTGTGCACCAAACGTAGAAAGTAAACTTCAAAAGGAAAGTTCACCTGCAGATATTAGCTTGGACTATAAATACTTGGTAGAATTATAGAATCATAGAATACTTTAAAGGCCATCTAGTCCAACCCACCTCTCACCCCTCCTCCTGTGCAATGAGCAGGGAGATCTTCAACTGCATCAGGTTGCTCAGAGCCCCATCCAACCTGACCTTGAATGTTTCCAGGGATGGGGCATCTACCACCTCTCTGGGCAACCTCTGCCAGTGTTTCACCACCCTTATTGTAAAAAATTTCTTCCTTATATCTAGTCTGAATCTACTCTCTTTTAGTTTAAAACCATTACTCTTTGTCCTGTCACAACAGACCCTGCTAAAAAGTTTGTCCCTGTCTTTCCTGAAGGCTCCCTTTAAGCACTGAAAGGCTGCAATAAAGTGTCCCCAGACCATTCTCTTCTCCAGGTTGAACAACTCCAACTCTCTCAGCCTGTCTTCACAGGAGAGGTGCTCCAGCCCTTGGATCATTTTTGTGGCCTTCCTCTGGGCCTGCTCCAACAGGTCCATGTCTTTGCTGTGCTGAGGGCTCCAGAGCTGGATGCAGTACTGCAGGTGGGGTCTCACCAGTGTGGAGTAGAGGGGCAGAATCACCTCCCTCAATCTGCTGGCCACGCTTCTTTTGATGCAGCCCAGGATGTGGTTGGCTTTCCGGGCTGCAAGCGCACATTGCCAGCTCATGTCCCACTTTTCATCCACCAGTACCCCCAAGCCCTTCTCTGCAGGGCTGCTCTCAATCCCTTCATCCCCCAGTCTGTATTGATTCCAGGGATTGCCCTGACCCAGCTGCAGGACCCTGCACTGGGCCTTGTTGAACCTCATGAGATTCACACAGGCCCACTTCTTGAGCTTGTCCAGGTCCGTCTGGATGGCATCCTGTCCTTCAGGCGTGTCAGCCACACCACTCAGCTTGTTGTTGTTGGCAAACTTGCTGAGGGTGCACTCAATCCTACTGTCTATGTCATTGATGAATATATTGAACAGTACTGGTCCCAGTACGGACCCCTGAGGGACACCACTTGGCGCTGATCTCTATCTGGACATTGGACCATTGACCACTACCCACTGGATGCGACCATCCAACCAACTCCTCATCCACCAAACAGTTCACCCGTCAAATCCATACCTCTTCAATTTAGAGAGAAGGATATTGTGGGGGACCATGTCAAAGGCCTTACAGAAATCCAGATAGATGAAATCCATAGCTCTTCCCTTGTCCACTGATGTAGTCACTCCATCATAGAAGGCCACTAGGTTGGTGAGGCAGGACTTGCCCTTGGTGAAGCCATGATGGCTGTTTTGAATCACTTCCCTGTCCTCCATGTGCCTTAGCATAAGTTCTAGTAGGATCTGTTCCATGATTTTTCCAGGCACAGAGGTGACAGGTCAGTAGTTCCCAGGGTCCTCATTTCTACCCTTTTTAAAAATGGGTGCAATGTTTCCCTTTTTCCAGTCACTGGGGACTTCACCTGACTGCCGTGACTTTTCAAGTATCATGGAGAGTGGCTTGGCAACTACGTCAGCTAATTTCTTTAGAACTCTGGGATGCATCCCATCAGGTTCCATAGACTTCTGTATGTTCAGGTTCCTCAGGTGGTCACGAACCTGATCTTCTTTTACAGTGGGAGGGTCTTTGCTCCCCCAGTCCCTGCCTTGCAGTCCATTTACTTGAGAGGTGTGGGAAGAGAGTTTGCCAGTGAAGACTGAGGCAAAAAATTTGTTGGGTACCTCAGATTTCTCCTTGTCTGTTGTTACCAGTTTGCCAGTCTTGCTCATCATGGGGCATACGCTTTCATTGACCTTCCTTTTCTGGCTGAAATGCCGTAGAAGCCCTTCTTATTCTTGGCATCCCTTGCCAGGTTCAGCTCCAGCTGCACCTTGCCCTTCCTGACCCCATCCCTACACAACTGGGCAGAGTCCTTAGACTCTTCCCAGATTATATCCAAATCTGAAACAATAATTCCTTTGAACAGGCATAAGGCAGTGCTACCTAAAAAGTTTTGTGTAGCTTCAAAAAGGAAAATAAGGACAGTGTGGTCCTCAAGTTACAACATAGCATACACTACAAGGCAGGAAAAAAAATGCTGTATTAATGTCTAGTACTTCAAACACCATTTTCCTTAGTTATTTTCCATTGCAAAGTCCAGGGGAATGGATTTTTCTTCTACCCTGTAATTTGAAAATCATCACAATTTAGCCATTTGAGATGGGGTTCAGCTTCAAAATTTAAACACCTAAACTAGCTGCCAGTGTGGGCATATCTACCAGTTTAGGTTTTCTAAGCTTATATTATAGTAACAGGAGATCTAATCAACACAGTCATCAGTGCAGGTATTCAGGTCTCCCACAATAGATGTACATTTGGTGAGCTCTGTAGCTTCCTAAATTCCATGGACTGTATTGGCTAAGGGCTTAATTCAGTTGTCCACACATAGTTTCCTAGTGTCACTAGAAATAGCCTATGATCTGGTCTGATGTCCATTTATTGGTCCAAAGGGACATGAGTCTTTTCCAGATCCTGCATCTTATTGTCCAACCGCAGCACAGAGCTAAGTTTTGAGCGCATTAGCCTGTGAGCTGAATCTCACCCTTCATTTCCTTAATTCAGTGTTTATGTATATCTGCCTGTTACTCTACATTAGGGAACCTGAAACTTCAGAAAACATACTTCAAATTGTGATATGATACAGGAAGGAGTGGGTTAAAGGAAAGATGTATATTCTTACAAAACATTTCTTGTCTTTATTTAAGATAAGCAATAAGGTTTAAAGGATGAGGTCATCATTAAATTAGCAAGTACAATGCTGCATGTAAAATCAAGGCAATACTGACTAGCAATACAAAAGTATTATTGCTTATACATAAAGTATTAAAGTATGAACATTGCTGAATTTAAAAACTATAGTTGTTCTGGAAAATCATCCTAACAGTAATAAATTAATAAATTCATAAAACATTCAAGCATTTAACTTAGCAAATGAAGGTTAAGAGAGGACCTACTGATGTTCTATGTAAATTCATCCTCATGGAGAGCAGACTTCTGAAAGTAAAGGGCACTTCAGTCCATCAGAAAAAAAAAGTATAAGAAGCTGTAAAATGCACAATTTTAACAATTAGTATCATTAGTCATTACAACAACAACTCTAGTATCATTAGTCATTACAACAACAACTCTATCATTTATCTTCTTTGAATTGAAAATTAATGACTTTCTAAAAGACATTCCCCTTCCAGTACAAGTTTTTAATTTTGATGTAGCAATAGCTTGGAGAAAATTTCTAGTAAAATATTCAAAACATTGAGCTAATGAAGTGGCTAAACTGTGATAATTTACAGATAAAAGGTTGAGAAAAGATACTTTTATCATCAAATAGTCAGATAATTTCCTCTGCTTGGATCAACATATGACACATATGCATTTACTAGATTTTTGAGAACTAGGTAAGATTTCACTTATTGCCAAGTTCTATGTCTTCCTTGTTTTCCTGAGTCTGGGGTTTGGTTTTTTTTGTTATTTTTGTAATCAAATTGTCCATCTTCTACATAGAATTTGAATTTGCTTGGAAAAAATCTAAATGGTAGAACAGTCGTTTAGTATTTCAGTTTAAAGTTAATTGAGAACAAAAGATAAGCAATGACTTACCCACTTATAAGACATGGAATTACATGTGTAGTCAATAATTATACGTATTTCTGGCTTTGAAATAATTTTGGGTTAAAAGTAGGAGAGGGAGAGACTTACTATAACATAGTATTTTTGATATTTGCATATGCTTATATATATTGACTACCAATGTATTACTTTGGTTATTAGCAATTACAACAGCCAATTTACTATTTTAACTTATTGTTTCATAAAGCCACAGTCAATTTATGCATTAAGAAATTGTAAGACTGGCACCTAATTTGCATGTACTGGACAATGATTCTTACCAGTTTTCTCCTTCCACTTTGTAATTCAGTGTAGGAAAAATGCAAGAAGGAAAGAATTAAGTAATGGACTTTGTCTATTTTTTAATTCCCGTGTATAATAAATCACATATAGTGAAGCCTCTTACTTAAGAGATAATTAAAATTGGAATTAAGAAGTATGAAGTGCCACTTTGGAGAAGAAATGAGAATAGTTGGAAAAATAGTGATTCATTAGTGTCATCCATAAGGGAAAGTGAAAAAATAGGAAAAAAAAAAGTCTCAACACCCTCTTCTGATATGAGACTTATAAGAAATCTACTGACTAACAGCGGTTTGTGGTACAGATGGATGGAATTTACTTACTATATTTCTTGCAATTATTAAATGTCACAAGCATATATAAATAGAATATATTTATTTTCCCTCCTGCTATCTTTCCTTCATTCATAAGCTCCAGCCCACCTCCAGTTTTGACTATCTGAAACCAAAACTGCAATCCTTAAAACCCCTCCATTCAGCTGCCACTTTACCCCAGATGCTCTTAAACTCTAGTTTTTAATTTTATTTTCCCAAGCACCTGAAGTTCTGCTTCTTTGCATGACCGGACTACCAAAGCTCTCATGTCATCACCAACATGGATGCATACCTCACACCTCTGGGATACTGTCGTCCTTTAGAAATGCTACTCTTGGCATTATTTTACCTTTTGTGTTTGAGTGTGGTTTAAAGAGAAACATTGGGTTAATGCTAAACCTATACCTGATACTATCTTCCTTCTCACCCTTTGTTTTTCTTGATCATCTCACTCAACAGGGTGTATTTAAGCCTAATCAGGAAACACAGATTAGATGTTCATTCATGTCACCACAGGGTGAGTCAGTGGCCAACAGAGAAAGCACACAGAGAAAGTTCATCACCTAAGGGTGAAAGGTCTTGTTTCTCCGGAGCACAGTGGGTGGGTCTCTTAACCCCATAGGTGAATATCTTAGCAGATTGAAGAGGAAAGCTGCTGTTCACTGAGACTTTACTTATCCCATAAGGGGTGGAATAGCTTCAATAAGAGGGGTGGGAAGTCTCCCCACTCCCTATGCAACAGTTGCAAGCCACTCACAAAGCTTTTATTTAAAATGAGATTTTTCTCACCATTTCCTTCTGTTTTTTTCTTTAAAAGAAAGTCATGTCTGCTGCTGTGATATTGAAAGGAAGATCACAAAGTCCTACCTTTAGTGCTGTTGGTGCCTGGTGGTAAAAAATTGTTCTATTTGAATACTTAAGTCCTGGAGAGTGGTTAGATTTAAAAGGTACACTATTTCCAGTGCAGAACTAAAGTAACCCCGTTGTAGAGCTGGCAGGCAAAGAACTAGGCAGAAAAGCTTACACTGTAATGAAGCATAACTTGTATTGCCTGACTGTTTTTACACAGCCAGAGCATGGAGCTCTGGAAACAAAGCGGGGGGGACATCAAACCAAAAACCAACCCAAGAAAAAGGAGCAGGTGATATGACAGTCAAAAACACAAGAAGTGAGGAACAAAGGTTGACAAAGGTGAATTGAAAAGTGTCTCTATTCCAACAGAGAAATTTATTCCACAGTTACAACTAGGAGTCTCTAACAAATTAATAATTAGAGAAGAAAATGAAGAAGGAAACAGAAGGAAGCAGGTTCTGACCTAATAACATCTAGAAACAACACAAGGACCCACGGTCCCCTGTGGTGATGCATAACGTCTGAAGTATCTCACTTAATTATAGCTCTGCTAATTTGTAGTAGTTGCTAAATAAATGTACTGTATCCTGTAGTCTTTGATAATGAAATACTGTTGAAATGGCATGCTACTCTATTTGTGCTTTAAAGTCTCACAGTAAGCTGGAGCAGGTATTTGCCCACATTGTTGAGAATGCCCTGCTTGCTTTTCTTTAAGCTGTCGGTGAATGTATCAAAAGTGGTCGCTCAATTGGCTGCCCAAGTCGATTCCTTATGTGGGTAATGAAGGTGAAGTTCCCTAAAATTAGGTGTTCTAATATTGAGTATGATGGTAAATAAATACTTGTCTGCATTTGAGATTTCATTCTCCAAGACAAGCACTGTTTTGCAGTAGTTGTGTACTAACTTTGGAGTCATTTTGGATAAACCCTAGAGTCATACTCAACAGCAGAAATTGATTGCCAGTAGCATAGGCTTAACTGTAGGAGTTATGAATGGGAAACTGCAATTAGGTCATGGAGCAGAATTGTTCCCTCTGGTCTCTCCTCATTTAAAACTGGATTCATTTAAGATGAAGATATGCCTCATTGTTCTTCAGATAGTCTCAAGAGGGTCTGACAGCTGGACTAAGCAGAATTTCGTCCTGATGGTAAAAGAGTGATCAAGGCATTCTGGAATGGCTGCATACTTAGGGAACGTATTTCTACAAAGCGTTCTGCATATATTTTATAACCAGAATAAATGTGCTGGCAATTGAAAACTGAAAGCCTGTTACTGGAAATTATTTTTGCAAATTGTACTTATCCAGTGGCAATAACGTATTTTAACATCTGCTGTTACCTTGCTGAAGCGTATGGATTTAGCTATTACTAGGAACTTAATAAGCCCAGTGCCTTCATCAGCTGCTTTCCAAATCACTGTGTCATATGAGGAATTCTTCAGGGAATGGAAGCCACGGTGTGTCATAATGCATTTAGCAAATGACAAAAGCAAATACATTGAAATATATATGCAGGGAAGAGAAAAATACATCTCCTGGGCTGGGTGCTTATTGGACTGTGAAAGCAGTCTAAAAATCAAATGAAGACCTAGAAAGTATTGGGTATAAAAAAAAAAAAATCTCGGTCTATGAAAGCAGATGGACTAGATGATGGTTATAAAATATGTACAGAATGGGCTAGATTCATCAATATACTCCAGCTGTTTTACAATGATAGTAAAAAGCAGCAATAACAGTTAAATCAAGCTTATGGCTGATTTACATTATTTGACTGAGTCAAAACATCTAAAGCAGAATAGTATTCTTACCAGTTTGTGTCCCTGTAAATAATGGCTTGCTCCTTGTGTTGAATTGTCCATCACTAAAGTTCCAGAGTTTTGCTCTTCTATAAATTATACCCAATACCGGCAAACAAAGGCAATCAAGTTTCACTTAATCCTTAAGCTGATCATTGCACCTCTTATCTAAACTGAGACCCAAAATATTTTCCTGGATTCTGAACTTAGATGCACCCCATTGGTGCCCTACCGCCGTGTTAAGATGAATCTTAGGAGACTTTGTGTTTTGTTGTAAGGAAGTCATGGTTCTCATGTTCTTGCATCCTAGTGCTGTCACTTGTGCTGTTTCTGAAGTTTGTTAAGTTAGAAATGTCTGTCTTCTGCTTTCTTCACCTCTCCTATGCCTCATCAGCAATTTTTAATAGATATATCAATAACAAGCAGAGCTAATTTCATCCAGGGACTTTATCCTGTCCTCCGTGGAGTGTTAGCTCTTGTTTTATATTTTTCCCACTTGCTGCAGCCTTCAATGTAGTTCATGTTATCACTGAGTTACTTAAACGCAGCTAACACATTCTTCGTTACAAAGTCATCTTCTCCTCATGTCCTTGCTTGGCAGCTCTCTGCCTGGGCTCTTTTGGGGCCTGCAAACTGTCTGAGTGGCAGAGACTCCTCCCTCTGATTATACAAAGAGCATTTGCAATACTTTTGAGGAATCTCATCTACAATAATTTTTACGAATAATTTATGGATGGTGTAGAATGCACGTCTTTTAACTTTCTGTCTTCTGTTGCCCCTCTGTCTTGTACTAACTTCAAACTTCAGCTTCCAAACCTTGAAAACCTAATCGTTTACAGCAGAGTCTTTTTAGGAGAGCTTTTAGGGCAGACAGTCTAGTCTTTTTTCCATAAGGCCCTGAATGTGCCTTACATCAGAACTGTATCATTGTAGCACTTCTCTGCTCATTGCAGCAAATCTGATGTCCTATAGTTACAAAGAGACCATTTTGGAGGTCTTTCCAAATGGGAAGGAAGGAGCGCTGCCCTCTAAACCTTGACCAGTTCAGTTGCTGCTTTCATGACCAGTCCTGTTGGTTTGGAAGAGCGTCATCAGAGGAATAGAAAGTCCAGAGGAGAGAAAAAAATTGGCTCCAACCTGCTCAGTTTGCTCAGTGTGGTTGGGCTGGTCTCCCTTGGATAACTACCTTCTGAATGATTCTGGGAGAAAAATCTCTGACACGTATGCCCGTGCTGAAATATATGTCAGCCCAGGCAGAACAAATGGGTTTCATTATGGAAACTCCTAAAAAATAACAGGATACAAGTCTGCATATGAATTACAAAATAATGACATACGTGATAATAAAAGTTTACTGCTGTACTGCAAGGATAAGTGTGAAATAGTAGCTGTGGCATACTATACCCACACTAAAAGAAGAATGTGGTTATGGCTCTAGTAGTAGTTTTCAAATATTTACCAATATAGTAGTTTTCTGGTAGTAGTTTTCAAATATTTACCAATGCTTATAGGTCTATGGAAGCATTTCATAAAAAGAGCGCTGTGTTGTGCTTCTAAACAGAGCATGTAACTGATTATTTTCTTCTGAATCTCAATTCCCTGGAGAGCCGCAGTTGCTGCTGATTTATGAAGACTGACTTGATTTCCTTTGTATAAGTAATTAGTAAACTGTTTCTGGATTAATGAATTTATATCTCTGACAGTTTATATTTCCAAACATCTCTCTTTCCTTGAAAGATACCAATGTGTTGTAACTGTTTTAACTGACTGTAACTGTTTTAACTGACTGTAACTGTTGTAACCAGCCTCTTACCATTCCAGTTCTCTCTCCCATCACACTGATGGGGAGTGAGCAAGTGGCTGTGTCGTGCTTAGTTGCTGGTTGGGATTAAACTACAGCAGAGATTTAGGATGTGTAGCAGGAAGAAATCAAATGTTTCAAGCAGCAGGTACAATGCAAAGCGCTCTGTGCACTTTGTTAAACATCCTAACAAACTTGAATCTACATTCGTCTTTGCTAGCTTTTAAGTTGAAATAGGCAAATGAATGTGAAAACATCTGAAATTAATGCCCTTTTCACCACTGTAATTTTTGGAGGTCACAGGCTTTAGTAAAGGAAATTGTACCCTATAAAGCATTGGAAAAAAAAAAAAAAGACAAAGAAAATTTCAAGGTAACTTCTAGGAAGTTGTGATTAGTACCAAATCAAAGTCAAGTTTATCTATCAGTCCTCAGAGAGAGCAGGGAGGCAAAAAAAATATAGACCCTATCTCATAGATATAGCGATAGATTTAATTTAATTGGAAATGGATATTCTCAGCTTGGCAATGGGAATTAATGTCTGGGTGCAAAGAACTGTGTTGGGGAATGGTACTTTAAATGAATGAGTAGCTGAAGGCTAACCCATGACTCTGTGTGTTGCGCAAAAAGGAGTTTTGGGACAACCTTTATTTTCCAGAAGAAGCTCAAGGAAGCCTTTGAATTTACCTACTCCTTCATATCAGGTTTCTGGGGCTCCACTGTAACCCAGTTTACCCAGCCAGCCAGCCAGAGCAGCAAAGATACGGATGGAGACTACTCCTCCCTTCCTGTTTCTTACTGCTAAATGTATGAGATTACCACATTTTGCAGAAATATCTGCAAGATTACACAATAGTTGCAGGAAGACAAACACTGCCACCTTACTCCCTGCTCTCTATTGTCCCTTCACATTAACCTATAGTAATGAATTTGAACCCCACAAACTCACAAACCTGATCACCTTGTCCATCCTGAAGGTTATACTCTGGTATCATCAGGTCAGGTCCTGATTGAATATGTCTCTGCTTCATGATTTACCATTTCATCTGACTTGTGGATGTTTGGCATCTGGGCTTGAGTGCTGACACCTGTCAATGCTCTTGGAAAAGAAAAGACCACAGGTCTGTGTCACACTTTGATGTTTTCTCGAGGCAATGATCATTCCAGACCTTCCCAGCATTGTCTGCATGTCCATGCACCAGTGCACATTTTCGTTCCGTGAGGGGAGACTTAAACTTGAAAGCACATTGATGTGACAAGTCCTCCTGTAATATTAGCACCAAAGACACGGATATCAATATCAGCATATGCCAGGGAAAGACATAATTAATGAAATCCAAGTGAATCAGTGTTGCAGGTTTACCCAGCTGGTATAAAATATGTTGTGATCCTTTGTCATAGATCATGAATCTACTAGCAATTTAATATGTCTTCAGGTACACTTAATTCAGAGTGACAAGTGGCTATTGTGAAGAGAACAATGCAGTACATGCCTGAGCAATTCTTTATCTAGGAAATAATACCTAGATTAGGTTGGAAATGTAAATACTTTAATTCATGATACAGTTTGTTCATTCTCTGAAGGCACAGACTTTTGAAGAGGAGGTTAAAATCCAACTGGAAAGTAAAATACTTTAGTTACTTAAATACAAATAACATAAAGTGGTTATTGTAGCAACAGGCACTAGTCTTAATAAATGAACATTTTGCCATAAACTGAGAAATCAATCTCTGCTGTTGCATTTTTGAAAACATTTTTGTGATTTAGTGATCAAAATATTTTTCTTTGAAGTTGACGAAGCTCCAGAGTAAATTAGATGGTTTTGATAATTTGAGCATTTGAATTTGCGTGTTCAGTCTGTTGGGCTACAGAATCTGATTGTGGGCAAGCAAATAAAAGAAGATTGATCAAGTTGAAAAAAGAAACTGAACAAATTAACATCCATGGAAGAGCTTTTGACCAGATCAATAGGCACCTAATTACTGTGAAAGATAATGAGATACAAAGTCTTAAAGATAAACATTTCCCCCCCCCGCTACTTATAGACCTTAAGCCAGGTCTATATCCATGCCCAGTAAGAATCAAAAAGAGATACATTATACAGAATTATATGACAATAAATATGACAAAAAGCTAAAGAGAAGGTGGTGTGTATACTTTCACAGATCTGGCAGAAATATACCTTCCAGAAGCTTTTAATTAATCATATAGTAAAATCATAATACATGTGCACAGACAGTCAACAACAGTTACTCATGCTTTCCCCTGTTCTAGATTTTCTATACCTTTGCAAATATAATGAAGTTTTTTGATGCAACTATGCAATCAATGAAGATCATAGTTGGGAAGATGCAGTTAAGAATCTTACCAATGCCTTTATTTAATGAGTTTATTTAATGAATGCACAAATCTACTAAAATGGCAGTTGTTGTATAGTGTCCCAAGTACTTTAGGGAGATTTTGCATGTCATCCAGTGGTTTCTGAATCTGAAGAATTTTGAATGTAAATAATTTCTTAAATATCTCTATTTCCAAGGGAAAAGGTGTTTTTTTTTCCATCTGTTTCATCTACACAATAAATGTAAATGTAAAAAAGAGAAGGAAAAAAAGAATATAAAAATAACTGTTGGAACATGTCATTATTGACTTTTGCATATGTTGTGTTCCTATTCAGCCGAAAAACATTGCAATGAAAAACTCTATTAACATTTACATGTTAAAAATGTTTTTCTTATCAAAGTTAGCAGCCCAAACAGCTTGTTACAGTGCTGCATTTCACAAAGATATCATAGATACTGCATCTCAGTATACTTTGACATTAAACTCAGTTGCAGAACCAGTGTAGACAATCCCTTTCCTTCCTAAGTGTCTTGGGCAAAATCCCAGCAAAGTGTCTAATAAAAAAGTGAGTTTCCCCCCAAAAATGTTCTGTCCCATTCACCTTGATACAAATAATAAAATAAATATAATAGAGCATTGAATTTCTTGCTGTTTATTTTTTATGCTGAAAATTTTGTCCTTCATAGATAAGCTTGACTATCTTTTTTTTCATCAATGGCTCTTGTAACTTTAGAATGAGAATGGTTGTGTGTATGCACATTTTACATTTGGTGTGCAGATAATTGTCCACTGAACTGATGAAGGAAAGAGGATGCTTATTTACTTAGACTACTTGATTAACAGCCAGAACAAATTGCCTCCACTTTCTGTGTTATCTCAGGGTTTTAATGTGACTTTTGCCCGGTTTCTTGTGTCTGTGCATGTCATACTTCATCTCTAAAATAAGAGGAGTGTGGCTTGATTTCTTTCACTCTTTTTGTGTCTCGCCTATTTAAAATGTGATGTCTTGTTATAATATTTGCCACAATGAAGCTCCAGTGTTAGTTTCTGTTACAAGGTAAACGACAAATATTGTTTATCTACTGTGGGAAATATGGCATAAAATAATGGATTATGTACACTTTCAAACCACCATACTGTAGCTACAGGTATACTCTTATTTCACCTTTATTCCCTCTTGCAAACGCTTAAAAAGGTTTACCTTGGAAATTGGCAGGATGAATAATATGAAGAATGGACTATTAGACAGAGCTTCAAATTAGGGATAGCACTAAGCATATTGAATTCTTTTCTTTCATAAGAGCACATTAGTAAAGAGTCAATTATTAACTCTGCTACTTGATTTATTCCAACATTTTGAATGTATTAGAGGTCAATGTATTTAAGGGTTTTTTTTTTTAATTATTATTTCAAGTGGAAATTAGATTCTCAGAGGGTAAGTAGATTATAATAGATCCCAGCTCCTGGGCCCATGCACTGGTATTTCAGTAGGATTTATTATAACTCATACCTTCAGAGAATAAGAATTACATGTAATTTTCTCTTTTAGTTAATGAGATTATATGCTGTTCAATAGGTATTTTTAGTGTGATTTGATAGTGAATTCTTACTGAGAGGTCCAGGCCTGAGATTTATCAGTATGGTTTCTTAGTTTCTGATCACTTATTTTTGTGCCTTTCCAATTTAAAGTTACATTCACAGTTTAATATGTAAATTTATCATCAAGTTTAGTCATACTACATCACTTATCAGAATGTTAAGCTGTGCAGGTCCAGTGAAAGTTCATTGAACTGGGTTGCATGTATAAGGACCACACCAGCAGAGATAAAGAAGTCATTATCCCACTCTACTCAACACTTTTAAGGACACAGCTGGAATACTGTGTTCAGTTTTGGTCCCTGCTGTACAAAAAAGATGTGGGAAGCCTGCCCTATGAGGAAAGGCTGAGAGAAGTGGGTTTGTTCAGCCTTGAGAAAAGAAGGTTTAGGGGAGACCTTGTCACCATGTTCTAGTATTTAAAGGGTGGATACAGAGAAGATGGAGACTCCCTTTTTACAAGGAGTCACATGAAAAAGACAAGAGGTAATGGGCACAGGTTACTCCTGGGGAGATTCCTATAGGACACAAGAGGAAAATTTTTCACAATGAGAACAGTCAGCCATTGGAATAAGAGAAGTGGTGGATTCCCCATCATTGGACCCTTTTAAGATTCAGGTGTACATTGTGCAGGGCCATCTTGTCTAGACCATGCTTTTGCCAAGAAAGGTTGGATCAGGTGATCCTTGAGGTCCCTTCCAACCTGGTATTCCATGATTCTATGGAATCATGATGAATTATATGCCATATAAACAGATGAATTATATGCCATAAAAAGGAGGGGAATAAGAGACCATCACTTGCACTGCTGGGACAGAAGCTCCATATCTAAATTATCCTGACAGTATCTAGAATATGTTGTTACAGAATGTATTGTTTATTAAATCTGACTTTTGTAACCTTAAATGATTTCTTATCTCCTGATTTAATTGGGGTGCTATGATAAAGAAAGATTAAAGTAATTTAATTTATTAACTGATTTGCTATTTACTTTAAAACTGAACTGATATGGTTAATTATCAAACTATCTGGAGGGTTTTTTCCTTAATTTAAACAAATACAAACCAAAGTAGTCGCAGAATCTATTGTATCTGCTGTCAGAAAATGATACGACTGTTCAGGCAAAAGAAAGGATCAAATTGTTCCTGTATCTTGTTTAGGCATGAAGTGGGGAGAGTGCAACAGCAAAGAAAAATCAGTTTTTTCCATCTATAAGTTCTATAGCAATGTTACTTTTCATTTCCCACAAGTCTGAAACGTATACTGTCCCCACTATCATTGGGGACCAAACAAAGCTGCTTTCTAACTTAGGTGCAAATCATGTTTTGATAGAGAATGCCTCTCTGAGTGTAAGTGGTAGATCTCATTCTGGTTATTTTTGGGAAACAAACAGTTTGTAAAAGATATCTGGGTTCTTACTTAGGGAGGTCTTTGGAGTAGGGGATACCGAGAGAAGTAGAAAACTGATAAAAAGACCTGTTCTTAAAGGTGACCTCAGTTGGAAACATTGAGTTCGAAAGTGCTGATTTGTGTTTGTCTGAGGCTGGTTGTTTTTTTTTCTTTTTGGAAAAGAGGCAGATCTTGAGGACATGAGTAGGAAATGGTTTAATTTTAATTTTTTTTTTTTTTTTTTTCTGGCTGATGAGTCCCCATGCAGACTTTGGTATCGCAAATTTATAATCTCTGAACCACTCCTCACAGTACAATTTTTCAGGTTTTTTTTTAATATTTGTTTTTACTATCAATGAGAGCTTTTTCCCCAACAGTTTTCCCAGATATAGATATATTATTAGAAAAAATAATCAGTATATTCCTGCAGATGCATGTAGAGTTCAACTACAAGAAGAAAAAACAAGAAATGTCTTGCCACTGATTTGTTTTGTCCTAATACCTGTCTGGTCAGTGTCTAACAATCTTAGTGGTCCAAGAAACTATAACATTGGAAGTTTTCAAAATCTTCTACCTACTGATTGGTTTTGATGTGTAAAGGAGAAACAGATTTTTCTGCTCAGTTATAAATGATTTTCAAAACAGTGAAAGGGCTGTTTTGAGAATCAGTACATTATTAGAAATATTCTGCCAATCCATAAGTGATTTTTTTTCTAAACTAAATCTAAATTCACAATATAACAGTTTTGGGTTTTTTCTTCGATTGAGACAAAAATTCCAGCATTAAACTAATTTTCCTGAATCAGAACCTGAATTAAAGAGATGAGTAAGTAAATTACTGCAAGTGTATAGTAGAAAACAAATTCCTCATGATAGATTTCATTGAATTTGTTCTCTGGAGGCAGCAGTCCCAGATAGTCTCAATTTAGTAAGAGATGAGATCTGCATTTGAAAATTCTGATTATATCTCTGGAATTTAACTTTAGTCATAGAATAAAATTGCATAAAATCTAGGAATCTCAAAAGTCCATGTTCCTTATGAGATTAAATTATTATTATCCTACAGTTGCTTGAGGCAGTGTACTTCTCTGTACCAAGAATTCTCTGCAGGAAAGAAAGAAATCTATTGATTCTGACACAATAGATAGGTTTCTCATTACGTTGGGTTTGAGCCCTACTAAAAGTGTAGGCTAGATCCTCATCTAGTGCTATCCAGTATTAACTTCAAAGGACAAAGAAATCTTAAATTGCATCAGGTAAGGAACTTTCTTCAGGGTAAGAGTAGTATCTTATAAGCATCCAAGACACTTCAATTTAAATATTGTAATGTGCTGCAAATGGAAATTTCATCATGTAAGTGGGATCCGCAAAGGAAAATGCAGGTTGCTACTTGACAATTTTACAAATAATTTAGGTAATTATTTATTGCTGGAGAAATTAATGTCAAGATTGTTTGGTGAATAAAGTGGTTTCTTGTGTTGTTAGCAAATTGTGTCACAGTTGTCAACTCAAGCAAAGTGCTGGGTTAATGGTGGTGTTCTTATTATCAATAATTATTTATTGAGACTGTCACTGCAAGTGGTGCATAACAAATATAAGTCAAGGCAGGTTTTCCCTGGTAAGACTTGTGTGAACTCATTAGACAAATCCTGCCTGAGCCAGAAGTTCAAAAAGAGAAAGGAAAATGGAAAAAGAGAGGGAAGGAATAGTCTATAAAATTGGTTATTCAGAGTCTAAATAGCATATATGGACAGGTGAAGAAGTTATATCTGGGCCTGGATGGGAGCTGATATCATCACTGGTGATGAAGAGGAGAGATGAAGGAACAAAAATGATAAACCAGGGTAGTGATGCTTCTTCCCTGTGTCCCGAATTGCCTAATGTGTTACAACATGATTTCCTCATTAGCTATAAATAAAGAAAAGTGTTGCTTCAGTTTATAGGAACAGGAAAAAAATAAAAATACTTCCACTGGTGTCTGATGGAAAAAAGAATTAGAGCTATAATTCATCTGCATATTGGCAGTGATTAGCTTTTTTATTGCTGTGTTTCCTACAGATAATATTAGGACTGAACTTTTGGATTCATCAGCTGAAAGCTTTTGGAAACAAAGTTCCCCAGAAGCATTGTTTGGGGTAATCATCAGACTCTATTATCAGAACACTTTCATAATGAATTCCTCCATATAATTTTGAGTTGATTTTCATGGAGAAATTATTCTTGAAAAAGAGTCTGAAATGAAAGTCTTCTTATTATTCTGAAATAATTTCTGAATGACAGTGACTTTATTAAATAGATTTAATGCAAATTAACTAAAACCAAGTATTTTTGAACTTGTATGACTGCGTAATGTCCTGTATGTGCAATTCTCAAATAACATTGGTTGTCACATTCCCTATGAAGATAAATCTTGTGTATAGAAGTAAGACAGACCGTAAGAACAACTATAATTATTGGCGGATTTTTTTACCCATTATCTTGGAAGGAAAAAATTACCAGTCATTCAGAGTAGAATTACTTCTAACTGTATTGTGGTCTGAAATTTTTGAGTATTGGACTCCACTTTCCTCACTGAAGTGGGTAGATGCTGCCGGAATTCATGGTGTTTAGAGAAAGCAGGTTTTTTAAGGGAGGGCTGGCCACAGCATATTTGAAGGTGATTGTGAGTTTCTTTTCAAAGGCCCCAGGGAAGCTCGCAAAGGACTTTAAATAATTCACATGGCAAAAATGCATCCAGAGAGCTTAAAGTCAATAAAGCCTCTAGCTCTTTATAGTATTTTATGACTCAGTCTTAGTATATTAATTCAAGCTCTCAGAGGCAAAGACACCATACTCTCAATCTGCTTGGGTGCAAATGTGAGATACCATATGGGACTTAGCCCCAAGAGGGAGGACACAATAAACCCACAGTCAGAAGGCTTAAATAAGAAGTGGGATTGGTTTCTTTAGCATAAATAACACTTTTGCTACCCTGCATTTCATGAGCCTACATTTCTGATGTGAATAATTTTGAGTAGAAAAAGTGTGATAGAGTAGAAATCTGTGTGGGATGGAAGATAAATTTAGGTCTGTAATGAGGGACAGTTTGAATTATGTGCCCATTGTATCAGCTGTTAAAGACATTTTTCTTTGCTGCTGAAAATGCAGAAGTTTCAAAATGTTTTCCACCCAGCACTATTTCTTTCACTTCCTGTGGATGTTGTGGGTTTCTTAAGAAAAAATCTGCAAATAATGTAAAAAGCTTTCAGCACAGCCCATGGCTGGTTTTCTACAGCCTATACTCAAGGGAAATGAAATCCAGCTCTGACCAAGCAGTTATTTTATATTAAAAATATAACACTTGAGCAGATGCAAAGAATGTACAAGACAGATTTGTTATCATAATTAAAAACAATTGCTCCTGTTTGGGTTAAAATTAATATCCAATTTAACAAACTTTTTCATATTCACTAAGAAAAGGTGCAACTTTCTGACTAATTTGAAAACTAATCAGAAGACAGGGAGCCTGTTTATCCACGATTTTCACCATTCTATCTGTACATTCTAGCTAAGTTAGAAACACTGGATCTATGAACATAGATGTAAGTTTTTTATGCTACCACTGTTGATGTCAATCATCCAGTTAGCAACAAATTTTAGGAGGAAAGAGCAAAGCCCAAGACAGCACCAAGAGTTAGGGTGCGGAAAATGTGAATATTGTTTGTCATTTAGGTTACTGCTTTCTGTTAGAGAATTTCTTAACAGATGGTACTTGTTTGAATGACTATTTGTTTAACTATGACTGAGTGACTATTCCAGTCTCATAGGATTCAGGTGAAGAGGCAAGAAAAATGGTGGCATGGTTAAATAAATAAAGGCTTTCAAGAAAGCAGAGTGGAATAAACTTCATATGCAGTTTTGGGGAAAATAACTGCTCTTCTCTGCCTCAATCTCCAAGTCTGTAACAATAAGTTAATAATTATTCCACTTGCAGGGATGACTGGCTCAGGTTAACTGAAATTTTCAGGAGTGCAAAGGTCTTAGCTGAATCTTGTACAACTCTTGCTGTAAAAGTCCCAGGGATATATGTGATGCAACAGGCTCAGTTGTCTAACCAATATTTGTAAATAGCTTCGAGAAGGGTGTCTATACAAGTTAAAATTATTAATCTCAGAAATTTTCACTTCGTGTCTCTAAACTTTTTCTATTGCCTCCCACTTCCACATCCGTCAGCTTTTACAGTTACCCTGTGGTGTTCTGAAAAAAACTGTGATTTGACCACTAACTTTCTTGGTTTGAGTTCTTGTCCCCCCAAAGGAAGCATCTTCTAGGCAGAAACATGCTATAGAGATGTTCCCTTTTAAAGCCCTTCAGTGCTGTTTCTTAAGCAGCTGGGAATATTTGCTATCAAGTTAGCAAGGAAATGTAGTCCCAAACCTGAGATGTCCAGTACAGATTCCAGTGTCCTATAGTGCATAGTACTAGATATCCCAGAAAAAGACACAAGAACTTCACATAAGTATAATAATCTGTTATTTACATTATGCCTTCTGCTAATCTCTAATCCTCAAAAACTGTATTAAAATAAAAGCACGGTGCTTAATAACCTTTCAGAACTTATTAGCATTAACTACTATAGCTCTATATATTTTTGTAGTCTTACCGATGTCCAGCCTTTCTTTCAGCCTATTAAACTTTGTGACCTGGAAGTATTTCTTGTTTGGCTGTCAGTAATGCTCTGAAATGTGATGCTCTGTGTTGATTAGAGTTGAAGTGTGCTACTCTTGTGCTTGCAGAAAGTGCCATACCTCATCTTTCAAGTAACTGTTATCCACCACCCTCTTCATAATCCCTTTTAATAGTGAAATAAAAGTCCCTTTTAATAATGGGGAAAAATTCTATGCTTTGCAACAGGTTCTGCTCTCCTTGCGTCCTACACACTGGTCCACACTGATGTGGGAGGGTAGGGAAGAGAAAGTCTGAGAACAAGAAGTGTTATTTCTTCTAACTTACCATTGAGCAGTACCATGAAGATGTTAGAAGCAAAAGAATTATGAATGCCAGAAGCCCCGCAATCTTGTTCTTCTTCTGTCCTTAAGCTTCAGTGTGAATGTAACATATTGGTGGGTCAGGTCCTCAAATGAGCTGCCAACAGAGGGTATGAAGGCTGGAAGATGGCACGTTCAGAAGTTGTCACTGGAACTGAGACTTCTCTGTCTGTTTGGCAGGTGAATTTGGAAAGCTCTGTCCATCCATCCACCCACCCACCCATCCATTCAGATCTCCTTATGGTGTCAGCAGATGCTGAAGTGAGTCACAGCCTGTTTCCCCCTCCAAAGGCACAGTTGTGTTAATGAAGGATATGCAGGGAGCACTTTTGGCAGAGAGGTCCGTAATGGTTGACGTAGACAAAACAGCCCAAGTCAAAACAGAATAAAGTGCAGATATGACTAACAGAGTATCCATAAGTGGCAATTGTCACAAAGGAGAGAATGCTAAGAGAAATGGATAGGATTTGGTGTAAAGTTGGGAGGATATCAAGTCAATTTGTTCCCTTTTGGGAATGAAGGCAAACACCATGACTCAGGGATCAGCAAGAGTGTAGGACTGAAAACTGATGCTGCCTTTGGCTCCATCTGTGTTGGACTCAGTGGCACAGCATCTGGCTCTGTTCCTCAGAGTCTGGAAAGCTTGAATGATCTGGGTAGAAAGATGAAAGTTAAAAATATCCAGGCTATCCATGAATTTCCCATAAAACCTGCTATCCTGCAGTATAGGGAGGAAAGGTGATACTGAAATGAAGTGTTTAAATGGCACCAGACTGATAGTTTTGACCAAGGAATATTGGGTCAAGTCTAGGGAGAATATGTTGTAAGAATGTGGTGGCCTTCATCTAAATCTATTCATAGTCAACAGACCTTCAAACAAACTAGACAGAGGAGGCTAAAAATGGACCGGTCATGTCTGAATACTCAGGCATGAAGTCTGAGCGCGAAATCCTTTACGTCTGACGAAGTAAAATCCCAAATTATCTATTAAGAACGGGTATTTATGCACTGTTGCCAGCAGCATACTCAGAAAGGAAATGTGATGGAGCTGGTGATTCTCAAGAAGCCAAATGCAAGGAGAACTGCTGGGGTCAATATCAGGTGCTTATAATTGGAGACTACTGAGAATTACAGGACTCTAAGTATTAATTCATTAAAGTTGTATGTAATGAAATTGCTGGGCAGGAATTTGTTATAGACTACCTAATCTCTCTAAAGGACGACATAAATTACATCAAAAATTGTGTTACACTGAGCAATTTTAGCTGAGGAATATTAATTATACATTGCAACAAAACCCACTTAATTCTCCAAACATCAGAAACACAGCAAAATCCTGTAGCAAGGCATAATTTTTATATTCTCAGTAAAAAGTTAATCACTAATTTAAAACACAGCAACTCTGTAACTAACCCATGATTATTGCCTGGTCAGGCTTGTTTTGTGCAAAGAATTTGTGGACAAGGACAAAATGTGGGAATGCTACAAATGAAATCAAAGGAAGCAGTGAACTCCTTGAACAGGCATTAGTATTAAAAACCCATGAAACAGGACATCTTAAAAATAGATTTGCCTTCCCCCAAGTCTGGGGTTAATAGGAAGGGGAGGACTGCTTGGGCTTGTTTAGAAAGCAAAGAGGAGACAACTGTTGATGTAGAAGGTGAGGCAGCAGCTTATGTCAAATGCAAATGGACTGCAAATGATGGAGAGACAGGCTGTTGCTCTCTTTGGGAAGGGTAGTCTACTCGTCCAGGTATAGCTTGAGAGGTGGAAGTGGGAAAACAGATGTCACTGCTTATGTCAGTAGAGAGGATAGCTGCTCATTAATGACAGAGGCATATACTGATGCCACCCTAAATAGTATGAGGAAGAAAAATAGGCTGCTGTTGCCTTGTCATGTGTCAGCTGCAAGCTGTTTATCGCTGCTGCAAAAGTTGATCGAGCTTTCTCTGGTCTTGTAGATGGAATAGAAGACTTGCAAACCCTAATAAATTAGGAAACTGAGGTAACTTATAAGCATTAAAGGAGTTAGCCAAGGGACCTTCTGAATCATGAATGTTTGTTAGTAACCAAGTTTGGATTCCAAAGTTCGGAAGATTACTAATTTCAATATTGAAAAGAGCTAAAACTAATTAAATGGGGAAATACATTGCATCAATCAATTGATTTATTCTAGATAAAGTAACATAACTAGTAAAATAGGGAGGCAAACTCCAAAAGAAAAGGGCTAGAAGAAAAAAACCCCATGAGAATAATGTCAGCATAGCTTCAAAGAAAGAAGTTTTTGTAAAACAAAAGCATGTTTTATTTGACAGAATCTCAGGTCTAGCTGAAAAGGTCTGTTTGTGGTACAGAAACTTCATTTTTCTCTAAAGCATTTGACGTATGACTCTCTGATATTTGAATAAAAGAAACTTTCCGTACATAGAATGAACAAAGAACATGAGGTTGTTTAATAACTTTATAACAGACAGATCTCAAGTTAAGTTCTTGATCTTAATGACATCTCTGTGGAGATGTCATTAAAGAAATTGTTTCTCATGGGTTCCATTCGTGTATCCAATGACCTATATCTTATCAAATCATGAGTACAGCAAACAGATTGCTGGGATATAAAGAATGTTGGCATGATCTGAGATCTGGGAAAATGGTCGCAATTCACCAAAATATATTCT
The DNA here is from genome assembly GCA_008711295.1 of Anarhynchus alexandrinus. Taxonomy (NCBI): domain Eukaryota; kingdom Metazoa; phylum Chordata; class Aves; order Charadriiformes; family Charadriidae; genus Anarhynchus; species Anarhynchus alexandrinus. The sequence continues at coordinate 556,362 of VUYV01000179.1, read as the reverse complement.
GATATATTTGGGATAAAGAGATACACTTGGGAATACAGAACTCAGTTTTTCCTGCAGGGTAGGGCAGTCTCTTGGAGTGCAGGGACCTAGAAAAGATTTAAGAGTTATCCTTAATAGTAGCCTTAATTTTCATTCACTGAAGTTTCAACAACAGACTGCAACAGCTCTTCTTTTCTGGTTTGGTTTGGTTTGTTACTCAGGAGAAGTTTTCAGTAATCGATGAGTTTCTGAGACCTTGGTGTTTGTATTTAACTATCCAGACAACATTTTAAACAGCTTTTGTGCCTTGGATCTTTACAGCATCTTACCATTGAAAATTTCTCAAAAGGAACTTCTTTTCAAAATTAGTTCCCCCTCCATTCTATTCTATTGTCCTCTGTGGTATTTTATTAAATTAGTTATTTGTGTGTAAGAGAAAGGAAGGGAAGACTGGCTTGAAAATGTTTTACAGCTAGAGAGAAGCCCCACTGAATTATTTTCCTGTGTTACTCTGCAAAACGGGACTGATGAAGGGACAGCAATTTGGCAGCCTGTTATAGCATTCTATATGAACCATATTGGAATAATGACCAGTCAAATTGCGTGAATTGTGCTTTTCTTTCCACAGACAGGCAACTGCATTATTCCCTACCATGCATAAATAATGGCCTACATATTCATACACAATAAAAAGTAAAAAAAAAAAAAAAAAAAGAAAAAAAAAAAAAAAAAAAAAAAAAAAAAGAGAGAAAAAAAAAAGAAAGTAAAAGAAAGCCTGTATGTTTTGAAAGGACAAATAATACTGACTGTCAGAAAAATCAAACAGGAGATAGCAAGCATAACTAAATCCTGGGCAGATGTGAGAGCTTTTGGCTGGCAGGTGAGCTTGACTCGTATGTACTTCCTAATGGAAGTGGTATTTTTACTCCATCAGACCCTTCAGGTGTTCTGGTAAACTTATTCCAATTATTCTACCATTATAATAAATTTGGTGAAATCCTATTGTGTCCCATCTTTCTTGCTGAGAGATGCAGAATGGGATAGCTATTGCTGAATGGTGAGCTACCAACTGGATCTCTATTATAGTTAGAAGGAATGTTTTTTTCTGTCTTCCTTTATTTGTCCATTAAGGCTGAGAGATTCAAAGGAATATGACAGCTAGCTATTCAGCTTGCAAACCTGTGGGAGTAAAATGGGATCGTTTATGCTTTTAAAGATTTGTCTTTTTAGGATATCTAAATGGATATCCCAATGGGAACATTATTACTCAGATATCCTGAAAAGACAAGAACCTCCAAAGGTGTTTTACAGTTACATCCTGCTAGTTCCACTTTTAGTTGCTTCTGTTTAGTCTTATGCTGAAGCTCATCCAGTGAAACCACATCAAAACCTATGAAAATGGCTATTCTTTAAGCCTGTGTGTTTGCTCAAAGCATCTAATAAAGCAATGCTGCTCTCATGCGGGCACAAATTTGAAGGACCTTTATTGATTGTAAGCGTTCCAAATTTAAACTTGGACAACTCATTTCACTAATGCCAGGACAACACAGGCCAGATTCTCATTTTCAGTTCTCTGGGTTTGAGGGATTTTATATTTTTTTTTCTGGTTGATTTCAGTGATGGTGATTTGCCCTGCACAGCAGGTAGCAGGTACCAATACTAGAACAGAACCAATAAGAATCAGGGGAGCTTTGATTTCAGACCAGCACCAGGCACTGATACTGTCAGGTCTGTGAACACAGAAGCTATAACACACTCATTAAAAAAAGAAAGAAAGAAAGAAAGAAAGAAAGAAAGAAAGAAAGAAAGAAATCTTCTAAAAAGCCTCAAACGTTTGCTGATGTTTCTGAAAGAAACTGAAAAGGGGGAAGCTTCAATATTGTGTACAATTTCACCTGATATCTTTGAGCTTAATTCAGTGTTTAACTCTATTTCTTTGACAGTGCAATCCTGTGAGATTGCAACATGTAAAATTGGAGGTACAGAGCAATCAGTTTTTATCCTCTTCCTGTCTTTCAAAATGACCAGTGTCAACCTACTGCAAATGTCTTTGCTATTCAATGCAGAATGCTAATTAAGGATGCTGACTTATCTTTTTCTAACTATTTTTTTTATTCAAAAATTCGAAACTGCACTAATTAGTCTGGCTATATAAAACCAAGTGTCTCCAACTGGTTTAGTTACAGCTCCATTTATTCCTTACACAAAGATCCCCTTCTTGTCTTGTTTTTAGTGTGTGCATGTGTATATGTGTGGGTTTGCTTCCAAATAATTGTTCTAAAGGCAGAAATGTTCAGTCCAATAATTCCCAGAGATTATTTCCATTCCCTAGTGTACACAGGTCCGTATGTACTACCCAAGCATGGAAATGTAGCTGTGTGGCTGTATTTACATGTAAGGGGATGTTTAGCTTTTTTTTTTTTTTTTTTTTAAGGACCTGAAATTATCTTGTTTAGGGATACTGTGCTGGTTCAGTCTTTTATTTAGCTTCTGGCCATAGGCACCTCAGGGCTGGAGGTTGTTTCTGAATACTTTCCCTTAGCATCCTGACTGTTTTCAACAGCTGTGGGTAAGTATGAGGGCTGAACAGGCTGAGGAAGGGTTCTTCCTCCCTTCTCATCCTGTAAGGCTGGGGCAGTAGAGACAGCCTTGTTTTATTTATCCTTCAGAAAATTAAGTGGTGGACGTGCCTGACATCCTGCCTATACAGCTGATGGGTGTGGTAGTCTGAGAGGCAAAGATGCACTCTGAGAATGGTGCTACAGGTCTCCTGGTGTGAAAGCTAGACTGGGCTACAACTGGCGAAGAGGAGATGAAGATTAGAGCAAAATAAGACAGAAGAAGGTGCAAAAAGGATGGAGAGAAAATAGGAAAAGCAAGATGTGGTGGTTTTCCTGTAACCTCAGTTAACCTCTGGAGGTGACTTCATTCATGTGTCCATTGGCATACTTCTGGATGATCAGGCTTCCAGCTTACACAGTTCAAGTTGTTACCTCAGGCAGACAGACTATGGCCATGTGACTTTCTAGATGAAAGTGAGTTGTAAAACTCCCTCCTAATGTCTGTATTGCCTTCCACATCGCTAACTAGGAGGCAGTAGGAATTGTAGTTCTCTCCCTGAATGAAGGGGAGTGAAATGAAGGTGCAGCAGCCCTGAAGAGCACGGTGGGGTCAGCCAAAAGTCTAGGCAGATCGTACCACATTTCCATCTGCAGTTGCCAAAAAGCCACACTGGCTTTTGAGTATCAGGATCTTTTGAGGATCAGTATCCTTTGAGGATACTGATGATAAATTCAAGAGATTTGGCAAAGGGGCTGTAGTGACTCATACTCCCCCTACCACACCTAATGACAGTCTTTATCACAATCACTTAACATTTTAGGGTTATTTTTAATTGAGGTTTTGCAGTCAGTATTTGGTAGCCCGCAAGCCTTTTATTGTTAACTGCTCTTTTGTACTATTGGGCATTTTTTAAGCATCAGATGTGACATTCCTTCATCTTTTCCTCCAGGTTTATTGCCTGAACTTGACATTTTGTTTGAACTTTGCTTTTTTTTTTACTCCAATTCTCCCTACAAATAAATTAGTTCAGAACCTTTTTAATGTTATTATTTTTCTCTGTATGCCAGGTGCTATATTAACTCTAGCTCTGGCACCATCCCGCTTTTATAGAGCCCTTTTCGTCACCTATCTAACACTGCACTTTAATTGGTTTCCAGCTCACTGCGCATCTCTCTCTCACTCACGCGCACACGCACACAGGCACCGACACAAGCACAGCTCTTCCCTCCCTACTCAGGATGCAGACTGAACACAAGAAATCAAAGCCTGCAGCAAGGCTGAGCCTGTTAGAACCAGTGGGCCTGGCACTGATGGGTATATTGATTTTCTACAACTTCCAGGGAGGTAACAGCAAACATTTTATCATCGACTGTATTGTATGGTCTTCGTAAGTCACTTCTGCACGCTGTAGTCCAGATAGGCTCTTTGCTCAGCATGGTACTGCATACTGTGTTTTCATTTTCGAAATTCAGTATCTTACCTGGAGTCTGAAGAATAATGTCTGCTTCTGCTGGAAGTACAACGGAGAGTTTGTAAAATACATTTCTCACAGTTCTTATTTGGAATCCACTGTTGTACTACATGATTTTATTTATAATCTTTATTGCAGTTATCCTCAGAATTTATGTGACACGGGACATCACCTTTATTATCCAATTTACAATTAAAAAACAAACGCCTATATCTTCAAAGTTACACAAGCATCTAATTCCAGTGGGAAAGCCCATTTAGCTTTAGTCTTTAAGACCTGAGATTAAATATGTTCAAGGGCAAAATAGTTGCCCGTAGCTATAAGCTTAAAGTTATAACTAACAAGTCCTATTTTGAGTTCTCTGCCTTGCCAGTGTCTTAAAGCTGCATTTCTGCAGAACAGAAAATTTCTAAAAATTTTGCCTTAAAATCATTTACGTAATTACACTCCTAAATTTTCTCACATATGTTTGGTCCTCACCTTGTTATACCATTGAAATACTTCATAATGTCAGAAGTAAGGGATCTGGGAACAGAGGCTACAGGAAGGCTGCTTTGTTCCTTTGCAGTACTATCATTTTGCCTAAGCCCTTGCAGTGTCTTTCTTTCTCATTCTCCTCTCGTGTGTCATCTTTCACTTCTGGAGTTTGCACAGCTCGGCACTTCCCTCTCTTGTTGCTCATCTTATCTTATACTTATGTATCCTGGGGCTCAAACTGTGACTAATCATTCCATAGTGAGATTTCAATATGAGTCTGCAGGCCCTGGGCACTGGTCTATCATACCTTCAGACATGCTATTCCTTTTGTGATGCCATGGCTGGGGATAATCACACATGACTGCTCCTGCCTGGGTCTGAGCACTGTAGAAGCTTACAGGTTGCTCCTTCCGCTTGCACTCATTCCTTTCTTTCAAGGTTATGACTTCTTTTCTAAACCAATAAATCACATCTGGAGCAATTTGGTTTTGTTTGGTATTATTCCTCTATCATCTTGGCTCCCAGAGCACCTTTGATTTAGTGGAAGTAAGAGGATATTTTATGATCCTGGGAGCTATGCTAGTCACAGCTTCGTTGGCAGCACATCTCCCAGCCCAGATGGCTTGAGGGCTGGGGTTTGGAGTGGGGAGCAATGTACCGCTTCTCCAGACCACGCATGAGCTCCGTACTTTTATTCCCACAGCTGGGTACAACCCACAGCTGTTAAATCACAGTGGTGAAAACCTCAGTATTGTTTGAAAGGCCCTAATGCCGGGGCTGAGAAACACTGTCAATACCCGTCCTCACCTATTTTGTGTGGTTTTGAATCCTGTTCCTACTCTACCTCAAAATGGTGCTGAACATGACTTAAAGCTCCTTGGATCAGGTACCTTTTCTTATATGCTGGCCAAATATCAGACTATAAGGATTTGATTTCTTTGTTGTTAGGTTTTTTCTGTGTATGTAATATTGGTTGTTAATTGGGAAGATGAGCTAGACTGACCAGAGGCTGAAGCTCAGGTAGACATTTTCTTTTTGTACATTTCTTGCACAGCTGTGTGGAACATCTGTCTGCTGCTTTCATTTTCAGCTTAGTAAATTAAGACTATAACTATAAACCTTAGCTTTCTCAGTCGTTGAGATAGGTGGGTCAGCACTCATAACCATTTTTAATGGGGCAACTGAATGAAACATGGGTGATCTGAAATCAGTAATAAGACATACTTTAGGTGTTGGCCTATATCTGCAATGAATGCACACAAAGACATGGGGGGAAAAAGGATCAAGTCGTCTTGTTTATTTCCAGTTTTCTTTCTGCTGGAGAGTAAGACTATTCTGCAGATGTACCTAGAGGAGAAGGTGGAAATACACATATAACAAATAATTCAACTTCTTCCTCCTAGAGAGCAGTTTTGGGCAGCTTGTAGGGGGAAGGTGGTTGGACTCAGTAGCACAGAATTTTGGAGACTTTAGCCTTCCAATTTTATATCACTTAAGCATGCAGGCTCCCTTTTCCTTTCATGCAGGGACAGTCACAAGATGGCTGAGTCAGGAAAGTGAAGATCTAATCTAACTAATCACTGGATTCCAGTCAAAGGATGTGTGGGTTAAAGGAGGACAGTTGTTTCTGCCAAGTACTTGATCAGGAAACAGTAACAATTAGAAATGAATGCTTTACTTTTGCAAGCCAAATATTAGCACATTTATTACTTTCCAAAATTATCATGAAGAGGCTGCAATAATTGTTATTAATCAATCCATTAAAAGTAATGGGGCATGGTACCTATTGCCTTAATAATGAGTTTTAGTGTCAGAGAGTCCATCTGTATTGCTTTTATGCATTGAAGTCCACATCCTTGTTTAGTGATAGTCTAAGCTGGAAATAAAATCCTTTGCCAGGAGATGAACTCACTCTGAGAGGTGACTGCATTAGTGCTGATTTATTTTAATAAACACACAGAACAATAGCTGAGAACAAACATTTTTTGCAACAAATGTAATTACTCAGCAGAGTTTGTCACAGAGAGTAGTTGCCTTTCATTTACGGCAAATTGAAAACACCAAGGAAATTTTCATGATGGATTTTCAAAAGGTCAGGGTGTCTGTTCTCCCAGCTATGTGTGTAAATACAGCAAAGCTAGAAGAGGAGAGATGGCCAAGACATTGTGTTACTTCTCAGGGACACCCAAATCCTTGCTCTGTGCCATGGGGTGGGGGTGCTTCTGGTTTTTCTTTGTCTGAATCATTTCTTCATCGGTAAAGCTGGGGAATGTGGACACTTTGCTATATCACTGACATAGTGTGAGGTTTAGTTCATTAACACCCATTATGAGATCTCAGACACTGATGTGGAACAAGGGACATAGAAGAATGTGGACAGACCATTCTGCAGAGCTGTTATTTTTCAAGCACAAATTCTCATCTATCCAATAGTTGGTGAACACAAGTGTCCTCTCCTTTAAATGTTGTCAAGGGAATAAAGCTAGACAGGCAGTTGCTGTCAACTGTGATGCAACAGAAGTTTTCTGAGCATTCTTTGAGTTGTTTTAAGGACTACTTCTGGGTTTGGAAGTGCTATTAAACAGGTGACGAGCATTCTACCAGGTGATACACGAGAGAGAGTCTTTCATAACCATGGCAGGATGTAATTATGATCTCTGGCAGGATATGCAAAGCCTGCAGGTGTTACAATTAACTCATGAACTCTTTTTTAGGATAATGGACTTGTGCTTTGTAACTTTAGGAGGTAGAGTCTAATAAGAAGGTACCTCAGACAGCTAATGCTAATGTTGCAATTGTACATAGGTTTTGTACAGGTCCTGATGTAAAGAACTGAGATGTGGTTTGTTTTTCCTTAAGCAAACTGTTTAGTCAACTTTACTAAGACCTATTTTTATCTTTTTGCTTTCAGTTCTGCCTCAACACCCACTAATGAGCTACAAGCATCAATTCCATTGATGTATGATTAAGATATTACATGTTAATATGAAATACAAGGTTCAGTGTATACAAAAATCTTCACAAAGGGATTTACTCATTGTTTGTCCAAGTAAGGGAGAGCTGTTAATATTTTTCTAATGTCTACTCAAGTGCAAGAGATAGCACCTATTTTTCTGAACGACCATTATCATTTCCAAGGCAGTAAGGGCAGTCAATACCTGGAAGAAGGAGTGCTGAAACTGCCTCCTAAATAAATTAAGGATCAATAATGGTTGGTGGGAGGAAGGAGGATTTTAATCTAAATGGAACCCCAGGGAGATTTAAGAAAAGGATTGAACACAAAAACTAGCACACTTTGCCAAGAAACACCTGTTTCCTGTTGCAGCAACCTGAGCACACAGAGTGGGCAAGAAAACATGTCACTGGCTGTGGAGGTAAAGCAAATGTCAACAATACATCAGATAGACACAGAGAGGCAAAGAGAGAGCTTTTGGATTTGATCTTTGGATAATTAGATTAAGCGTCCTTAGTTCTCTTAATTTTCCGCTGCCCCCTTCTCACTATATCTCCTACCCATGTCTTTATAAACCTTTGTTGCTGTGTTATTGATTTGATGCTAGAGGTAAATTTTAATTGCTTTCACCAAAAATGGCTCCAGGTGGGTCATAAGTGGAGATTTTTGTGGTCAGGAAAGGAATAGGTCTCCTTTCTCACACAAAGCCCAACACCCTGGTCCCCTTCTAAACGTTGCTCAGTGTATGTCCACTTAACCCATGCTGTCTAGAAAGAGATATAACGTAGGATCTGAAGGTGGATATGTCTTCCTGTGATCAGCATGACACAAAAAAAAAGCTTTCTGGGTTTGAGAACACATTAGAGAGCATGGTTGTGACCTATAGATCTCAACTAAGTCTGTAACATCTCATGGGAAAACTAAGATGCAGAAAGTATAAATATATATTCTCACACATCTCGCCAGAGTGAGTGGCCTTGAAATTATAGACCTTTGTTTTGGTCTTCCTCATTTATAAAGCGGTCAAAATCAGTAAGAATATGGCTGAGGTAGATGAAAACACAACAGGTACAAACAGGTCACTAGAGAAAAACTGAACTTCATAAATTTTGTGCCCATACTCTGAATCATGAAGTCTACTGATTCCATGAAGCTTTGGGATTAATAAAGGGATTTACAGAAATCATCTAATACATATAATCTAATTTAAAATTTGAGAGTAAATTCTACCAGCATTTGGACCAAGCTTGAGCATGTACATGCTTTAATGAACTTGTATTATGCATACATACTTTCTTGAATTTGACATTTTAAATTGCATCTATTAAAATGAAAATCTAAGACAGAGGGTTTTTTGTACTTAAAGTCACAATCACTTTCCTTGCAGGGTTTCTGTCAAACCATTTAATCTTTACATATTTTAATGTGTCTAAATTAAGAAAATAGTATCTTGATCTTTCAGATTTTTCTTCTTTTCTGAAAAAAAAAAAGTTTCATTTAGAATCTCTTTTTTTTTTCATAACTAACTGATAGTTAAAAATGCACTTATTACTGAACAGCAGCTGGAACTGTATTTGCACAGATTTTTCTAATGTTAATTAAATTGACTAATCAGGGTTGTGTTTTTTTTTTTTTTAATTTTAGATTAACCTATTTAAGCAGAATATTAAGCTTTAAATAAACATTTTCTTAGGTCAGTTAAAAAAAACCCCAACATTTTACTTGTTCATTTCAACAAAAACCTAGTAATTTGTACTCAGATAAAAACTGGCACAAAATATGTGAAGATAGAGAAATGACACTGTTGGGTCAAAAAGTCAGAATTCAACTTCTGAAAGGCAATGAAAAGATGATTTTAACTAAGCAGTTCATTAGTAATTAATAAGATTTCAATTAATCCAAACTTCAACTTTCTCATTAAAACGTTGACGAGAAATTTATACTCAACTTTATCAGATATTTCTCTTCATTTTTTTTGTTTTATTCTTTTATTGTTATAGAGAAGGTTCAGGTGTCCAAAGCAAAACAGATTATGTTACAAAGAGAGCACCAGAATCCAGACCTCTGATGTTTCAACACCTTTATCAAGCAGCTATTATTCTGTTGTACAGATTCAGTCTGAGACTATGCTGTCTGCGCTCACAGAAATCACTCAATGGTGAACTTAAGTGCTATATATATTACAAACTGGTATTTACCTCCAATCTTTTTAGGTCTGTCTGTGGGTGAAGCAGACACACAGATGAATTCAGATCCATATGAAAAAAAAAATGAAGTATTTTTGGAGTCAAAGCAAGAGAAATCACTTTTTGCAAATGCAGCAGTGCTATTTGGGCAAACATCCATCCTTCCCCATCAAGAAAATTCAAGAAGTTAAAAGGGGGACTAGCAGCTCAAAGGCAGAAATTCTTATATAAGCTGCATAGAAGAGAAAATCTGTAATACTAGTGAGTTAAACAATCCTACACAATTCCACCAATAATCCTATTTAAATAGTTTGATTGAGCCAATGAATGGTAGCATAGTGAGATAAATTCTAATGACCAATTTCATTCATTCTGTAAAAACAGAAACTAGCTAAGGGAGACCTCTTAGTATCTTTATGTAGGGCTCACCTTAGTACTAAATTGTGCATTTCATGAGTCTAATAAGCAAATTTTCTTGAGTGATTCCCCTCAACATACAAGTAAAAATTCTATTGCCCCTCTTGCAAAGCATCTGTAAAAGGAAAGGAAGAATCCTCAGACCATCTATGTCTAAGTAACATGAGTGTATCTTTTTTTTTTTTACACAGTTCTGTGTAACACAAAAATCATACAATCAAAAATAATCACACTCTTGACTTCACACTGACAAATACTCTGATGGGATGCTAAGATTTCTACCAAATGTTTTCCTCAGAAATTGCAAGTGTTGTCAAAAGTATCCAAAATGAGAAATTTACGATTAGCTTACAATATCAGGCATCATTATTTTTGCCAGAACATTTCCACCCCGTACAAAACTAATGCAGAAGTTACATTAAATCTCTTTCTTCCAGCTTCCAGTTATATATCAAGCTGTTCTTCAGTTTAAAAAATTAGAGGACAAGGATATTGTTTCTGCAATCTTAAACTGCCAGTTTGTGATGGCAGTTTGTGATGAATTAGTATAGTATAATATAATGTAGTATAATATTTATTTTAGTACGGCATGTGATTTTTCATCTGTTCTTCTGACATTCTTACAGACCTTGATTTCACATAAAGCAGGAAGGGTAGATTCTCAAAGGAAGCCAGGTGTCTTAAGGTATAAATATATATATTTAAGCAATATATAAATAGAAACTTCACTCTGCGTGTTCTGGTATCACAACAAATTAGGTGCTTTATTCCCACTGAAAGGAAAAGGGAGAACAGCTTAAAATTTTGCATTTTGTTGAGTATTTTCTGTTTTGTATAGGGTTTGTATACATTTGGCAAGGAAGGGCGGGGGAGAAGAGCACATCATAATGTGTCTCCATAGCTTAGTGGTTAATGTAGGATGAGTATACAGGAGTTAGAGGCCGTGCCCTGAGGGTTTTGTACACAGTTAGAATGGGTGATTGATGTCTAAAATGCACAGATAGCTTCTGGAGTGTGAACTGCAATGTGAAAATCACCTGTCCAAAGGCAGTTCTATAATCATAGAGTTTAAGAATCTGAATCACATTTGCAAACTGTTGGATTTTCTCTCTCTTCTCCATTCTTTCTTTTCTCCTTTTTGGCCTAGAGATTGTAGCTGCCTATTAGGTTAATAGGTTATTCTATCTCCAGTGCCAGTCATCTCTGAGCTGGTGATTGGAGTCATCTCCCAGGGGGTGAGAGCTGCGGTTCTGAGTCTCCAATAGGCAGTGGAAGAAACAGGATGCAGCTCTCTCACATTATGGTCATGACTAGTGAGTACTCTCTTGGTGTTTGGTATATTCTCTGGCACTGGGGACAAGATGACTTCCAGAGGTCCCTTTCAACCTCAGCCATTCTGTGATTCCTTGGAAAGGAAGGAGACATCTGTGTCCTGCACTTGGAATTGGACATAAGCATTGTAGGCATCTTTCAGGAAAGCTGATGGGGTTTTGGGTCTTTAGTGAATGGAAATGTTAGAGTAGGTTCTGCCTCAAATATTGCTTTTCACCAGGGCTTGTTTCTCTTCAGCTTTTGCTTCCCTGTTTGCTATCTTAAAAAGGTTTTCTGATGGTCCTTCATCTCTTTTCCTTGTAAAAGAAAGCTAGCTATCATTGATTCCTCTACATGGACTAGAATTTGGGTCTTATAATCTTGAATATTCATACTAAGGGTGCGCAATTTCTCATACTCACTCCCTAAGCATCCACTGTTGCACACCATTGCAAACAGCATAATAATCTATTTGTACCTTTGGTCTGACATGTCATGGACTCTCTTATTTTCTCACTACTTGTAATACCTCATGTCTTTTTGTACACTTGAGTCTTAGTTTAGGACGCCCCAAGAATGGGAACTTCATAATGTAAGGTAGGAGAAAGATAGTGTCTACCTTAAATATTGGAAATATAATCTTGTGAATCTTTGACATGAAATAAAAAGTGATAGAACTAAAACCTGACTGATTTTGAATTGAGGTGTCAGATACATTAGAACTTCTAATGACATATCTGCATTTCCCTCCAGAAACGGCCTATGAGAAATAAGGTAATCTAAAAGTAATCACTTCATTAATATTAAGCCAACATAACAATTATAATCAACCCAGCTTTGTAATCAAAGGTAGTTAATAAAAAAGTTATTTAAAATAAAATGGAGGTCACTATCGATGGGCCATCTTTTAATTATGCATGATGAGGAAAGAATTAGGTTTCTTAATAGCGTGGTCTGGTTTTCCAATAAGCACTAGCTATTCTATTGTCTGCTATTTAAAAAACACAGTGTGATCATGAAAAAAAAGTGACTAATACAACCAATAGACCCTCTAACCCAGAGTAAAAATACAATACAGGACAAGTGTTGGTCTCTGAAGTACAAGGCATTTCAAACAGATGTTAGGTAATTTCACTTCTAATTTTGTAATTCTAATTCTTACTTTGGGTCAGTGATAAGTCAAAATAAATTCCGACTGTTCTGTAGCTTTCCATACAGAGGCTCAGAATTAATACAAGTTCTAATGAAGAAACCTCTATGCATCAAAGCAGCACAGTTAAGGTTGGCATTAATTTCTATCACAAGTCTTTTTTTCTACTCAAAGACTATTTCTTGAAGATGGAAACTGAAGGATGTGGCAACACAAAATTCACTATATCATTTAGGTGTATTCCCTCCCATCCATTATAAACTTATGTAGCAAATGGAGAAAAAAAAAGGGTTAGATATAGCTATCCTTTTTCAAAATACTTCATTCTTTTATTAAGGATCAAAATAAAACCATCCTGTAAACTCAGATCCGTTTGTTTTCCAGGTATATACTTCTGACGTGACTAATAAAGGAGTTCCAACTTATAGAAAAGATAACAGCGTTGGTTGACTTGTTCCTAAATGAAACAAAAGAGGCAAAGTTATGTATCAAATGCTAACTTTGAGAAGTAGAAAGGAGGAATACCCCCTTTTTTTTTTTTTGCTAGGTATTAACCAAAAAAGTAAAATTTTACTCTCATTCTCAAAAGGAACCTGCTTTTATTTTAGAGTATCACACCTAAAACATTGTGATGAAATCTTGGTATATACCACCCCAACATGTACAGCCCTCAGGGTGAAACATGTTGCCTACAGCTCCTCTCCCCACCTGCCCCAGGATGTAGAATAAATAATTTAATTCGTTATAGATATACTTCACTGCTAACAGTTCAAGCATATAGCGATCAGTTATACGTTGTACTCTCCTAGTATCAGTGTGAAGTATTTTTGTGAAACACTCAGGTGGTTTTGTCCTTGACAATTTTACAGTTGTCAGTCTTCAGAAATCCCATTTGTATGTACTAGTAGAGCAAGATGCCTCCATGAAAATGACTTCATCTTTTCATGTTACTGCTTCTCATTTAGACCTGCCCAGGCAAGATCATATAAACTGATTGACCAGTCTTGTTCCTTAAATCTTCTGTTCCTTGTTACATCTCATTCTTTCCATTTAGTAAAGGAAAATGAGCTGTCCTCATGGTATAACCTGCTCGGTTTTCTTTAATGATTACTTGAGACTCGATACTCTTTATTCTGGGCAAAACCAGAATGAAGACTTCATTGTGGATCTCGCCCTATAAATCTTTACTGTGATGTTAGTCTCTTCTACTTGAATAGGGACCAGCTCCATGGCAAACCTCAATTGCCATGAATGAGGATTTGCAGATGAAGGTTCACTGTCATTATCCTGATGCAGAGGTGGTATTGATTTCCTTCACAAGTCTACCTCGGTTTGCAGTTAATGAGAGTTCTGATTAGCCAGTGTATTTCTTACATCCCTGTTCAGTCAATCATGTCCTACCAATGGAGTGTAAAACATTACTTAAGTGGCGTAAATACATTATATAATTTGTATTTCATATCCTACTGTGTTAGTTTGGGACGGTCCATTTCAGGTTACAAACTCTCTTACTTCTGTGCTGATGTATTGAGCTTATATTAATGCAATGAGATGAGAGACATATTGTATATTTGCATTTGTAAATTTTTTGAGGAAGTATTAGCTTCATTAATGCAGTGCATTTCAGTGTCTCACTGAAGTACTAGTGTGAGATTGAAGAAAACCAAGATCTGCTTCTGTGCCTATCAATGATTTACAAAACAAGGTAGCTTTGATTACACTTTGATGATGTACTTTTCTTTTGGTGTTCATTAACATGGAAAAGGAGGAACACAATTACCAGAATCTAGGAACAATTCATTATTTTCCATTATATTTCAAGCTTTTGCACAATTTTAAGAATTCAAAACTTTTCTTTTTGTTTAATTGTTAAGTGATATATTTTTTATTTCAAGTACAACAATTAGGTCTATAAATTCCTTCCCCGTCAACCTGACACACTGTTTTTCTCCACTAAGCAAGCAAAATTACAGCCATAATTAAATAGAATTGTTTTGATTCCTCCCTACCTTCTGAACAAAGTATTTTCTATAACTAACAATGACATCTAAATAAAACTGTCTCTTTTAAAAGTCAGAACAAGGAGACAAAGAACTTAAATAAAAAGGGCATTGTACCTTCAATTTGCCCTGTAATTGCCTAGACGCATTAGAGAAAGCTGGGGAATGAAGAGGCGCTTTGGTTTGTTATTTAGAATAGGTGGTATGACTTGCCATTCACAGTTTCTGTTCCTGTTTCTGCTGGAACCTGCCCTGTGACCTTGAACAAGTAATTCCTTAGTAATTCCTTTCTATATTTCAGTTTCCTGATCTGTAAAGCTGAATTCTCCCACATAGCAGGAAGATGGAGAAATCAGCTAGGACTTAGGGTGTCATTGCATTGACATGGAATTGGATTCCCCACAGTTCCTGTCAATGGAAACAAGGCACACCAGTCCACCCATTCCAAATTAAGATGCTGTTGGTTTATTTTTATTTGTAGACTTTATTAACAGAAATAAAATGTTCTTGAAGGAATAAAATAGCATGTATTCTCCCTGAAGAGAAGTTAGTCATCTTTTACTTTTTTCTTGCAGAAACTGTGGTATTTAGCGGACTGTGATCGTGGTCTAGGACTAGGATTTCCAGGCACTGTGATAGCCACAAATATTAACAGTAATAACAATAGCATATTATACGGAAGATAGCTTTTTATGTCCAGAGTCTCTTCAGGTTATCATTTGTTTCCTTATTCTGCCCTTATACCTTGGCACACTGTCAGATTCAGAATCGGCCCTACTAGAAAGCAAATAGGATTAAGTGCTAAATTATTTCACAGCCAGGTGAAATGAAGCCAACCTCTTCAGCTTCAAACACAATAAAGTGTCAACATTATCAAGGCTGGAGAGCTCCGCTCATGCAATTCTTTGTTGCCCTAGATAAACCCTCTATGTTCTTTGGGGAAAAAATAAGTGGAAATTTTTGCATTCCTACAATCTTTTCTGAACTTGCACACCTTTTGGGGGTTAAAAGAACTGCCCAGCATTTGACAAAACCTAATTCCATCTCAACTTACTTTTTTTTATTAATTTACCTACATCTTCTGCAGGCAGAGGGCAAGGAACCCTTGCTGTCTTAGCTGCAGGGTCCAGAAGGGCTCAGTTTATATATGGAAACCAAATCTCAAAAACTTCTTAGGCGTGGGTGGGAAATGATTTCCTGCTATGAAAGAGTTCATCATAAAAGTATATATGGTTTTGGCATCTGCTTTCAAGTAAGTACAGTCTTTGTTTTTGCAATACTAGTCCAGAATTTCATCCTCTTAGCCAAACTGAATTACTTGCCCTGCTTGTGGTGATCAGAGATAGTTCTTCAGCTATCATTGTAATTCTCAGCCACTGAAGGCTGGCCTCTATGGCTAAGTAAAAGAGGAATTTGAACATTCAGGCTGTGATTGTCCACACTGAAGCATTAACAGCTCAATCTGCTACAGATCAGGATAAGAGTAAAGAAAACTGTACCACTTGGTTCCAAGGTGCGGATCAGTCCCTTTCCTTCTTTATCATTGTATCATATGATGGATGACTTGCTCTTGCACTTGTCCACAGCAGCTATTCCAAATATGAAGTAATGGTGGACCCCAGAGAAAAGGGAGCTTTTAATGAATCTCTAGAAGCCTCTGTCATCTGATAAAAGTCTTAATGTTTGAGGACAAGAATCTGTATTTGTACTATTTTAAATTGATGATAAGGCCAGAGGTGTCATTTTTTTGTTGTCTGGAGGCCTTTATCTTTTAATTGACTATTTTTTGAAGTTGGAAGAATGGAGGTCATAGAAAACTTTTCATCAGGCCACTGGATATGGTGGACTAAGGGAGGGATGGTGGTGTTGTAGACTGTATGTCCTGATAAGGTAACCAAAGTGCCTTTGGTGTAATTAAAGATTTTTTAGAAATTGGCATCAACTTGAGACCAGCTAAAGAGATACAGACTTCTTTGTTATGTCAAGAATACTACTAAGTTCCTCATAAAGAAAGATTTCACATTGTTATGACATGTAGACAATATGATACTTATGTGACGTTGTTACCTTCAGCCACCTTTGATAAGGTTAACATGGTGACCTAGTCCTCAAGATCAGCCATGCCCAGTTGACTGTGGCTGTAGGAGAATACTTAAATATTTGCAGTGCTTCAATGACCAGGTACTGCTTTTACAATTCATGTATATCCAGGCCAATATGTTGGTCTATAATGTCGTTTCTTGTCTTGCTGATTCAATATATCATAACAAAGTGCTCACCTACGCGGCCTGGTTTACCATCCCACAGCTCTGCAGTAGAATTTCATAAACAGCTCAAAAACTTATTTGCCAAAAACAAAAAAAAATTTTAAAAAAAAAAAAAAAAAAAAAAAAGAAATGTAGTTTCAGAATAAGTGAAACTAATTGCAAAATCCTAGTGAATTAATTTAATTGTTTCAGCTTGGTAGCAGGGGAAGGTATGGAAAGACAAGGAAGTCAAAGGGGTTTATGTCACCATTTCTAGTGAAACACTGGCACAGGTTGCCCAGAGAGGTGGTAGATGTCCCATCCCTGGAAACATTCAAGGTCAGGTTGGACAGGGCTCTGAGCAACCTGATCTGGTTGAAGATATCCCTGCTCATTGCAGGGGGATTGGACTAGATGGCCTTTAGAGGTCCCTTCCAACCCAAGCCATTCTATGATTCTATGAAATGAAAGGGTTTGAAGAACAACAGTTGTGTTTGGAAGTTTATCTGCATTTAATCAACATAACATATAAGTATGTATAGAACATGTGAAAAATAGTAATTTTTTCCTGTGTCACTCCTGCCTGTCTCTTCTCGTATTTCAACTAAAATCAGTTCTTTGAATATTCCTTGTCTGATCTGAATGGTGCACTGTGGAATTAGCAAAAGGTCTCATGCAGACTTCTAGACTCAAGTCAGCCCTGGGCTATCATCCCAGTCTGGGCAGGGACTCACAACATAGCTGTGGGCACGTTTCTTCCCAGCACCACACCAGTGGGGGCTCCCAGTAAGGAGGGATAGCTGTGTGGCTTGTGCTGCCAGGCGAAAGCACTATGCATCAAACACAGAGGACTACTGATGGGAATGAAACCGCATGTTCAATGTATCAGTATCTTTTTATAAGTAATAGACAGTAACAGAACTATGGCATATTTTTGTCCCATCTTAATGGTTCTGCCAAGTATCTGCTGTGAAAATCAACATAACAATGGGTTTCCAGTGGTCAATTCAATGAAAGCTGCAGTCGTGCCTTGCCCAAGGCTACACAACTTTAGTTTTGCACTCAGTCTAATGATTTGTGGGAGCTGGCCCTGCTTAGAGGTTGAGATCCCATGTAATCTCTGCTTGAATTGCTCCGAGCTGTTTTGTGTTGGGTTTTTTTTAGATATATGTATAGAGGTGTTTTTTTTTTTCTTAGAAAAGACCTTGGATAAGGAATTCACTATATACCTACCAGCCTTGTGCCTCCCTTCAGTAACTGTCGTATTGTGTATAACATTTCTGGACTTGAACGCTGTTAAAAATACCTCCTAAGGAAGTTGTCTTCCTTTACTTTTATGGAGATCTGCTATAGCAGGTAAAAAAATGTGAGGTACTAGGAACAAGAAAGAAAATCAACCTGAATTTCTGATTATTCTGATTCCCAGTTTGTATAATGTTACTGAATGTTGATTAAATAAGGTATTTTGTGTGTTTGGTACAAGGGAAATGATTCATTTTACGCTGTAGCAACCCTTTTCTTCCACTTATAATTACTGAAATATTGGGTTGTTCAGACCTTTTCTCTATTTACGTACTTAAACAATAAATTAGAGATATGCATGCACGGAAGTAAAACAATCCTTCGGTAAATCTTTGCTAAAACCGGCGCTAGAACAGACTAAAAAGAAGTTCCTCAGGCTGCTACATGTGAACATACTGGTATTGGGCCAAAAATTATTCATGAGGTAGGACACTGTGCATTGTGAACAAGCTTTTCTGAAACTGTTTTTATCTGGAAGTCACCATCTATCACTCATCAGACACATAAAAGTTAATCTCTCTTTGGCAGAATATTAAACAATTAATGGCAGGAGAAAGAAGAAAGAATTGAACAAGTGAATGACGACCCTTTAATTGACTAATGGTCCATCCAGGAACCTCTTCAACAGTCCTTGCTATTAAGAAATGGTCCTGCTGGCCTTGTCCAGTGAAAAATGTTTTCTCTGCTGGAGTTAAGCCTGCAGAAAGAGGTTCAACAACAAGTTATTTATTCATCGCTGAAGTATGATTAATTAATTCAGTTTCATACAGTGACCTACTAAAGAGTTTCAGATCCAGTGTCATACACATAATGGTGGTCTTCTACCACTGGAACACTGCAGAGTCACATTTTCAGAGGAAATGAGAATTGGATGCCTGGTCCAATTTCTGAGCTTTTGGGGTCTTCTGTGGCCTTGATAATCTTCCCCCTCAAATATACAAATACTAAATGCGTATTCTGGTAGTCAAAACCCAGATATGGAAATGAGACATTCCGGATTCTGTTCCTGGTTTTACTTTTCGTATGTTATTTGATCTTGCATAAATCATTCGCTGTCTGTATCCCATTTTCTCTGTCTGCAAAGTGAGAAATAGGATCCTACAAGTTCCACAAAAGCTGCTGTTTAAGCATGCAGTTACTTTTATTTGGTGCTACAGAATTCATGAAATACCCACATACACTTGAGCCATCTCATGTCACCCTGTCTAGTTATAGTTTATGATCAGAGATGTTAGAAATCTTAGTCATAGTTTCTATGGGAGAAAACAGGAGTCTCTACTACCAGATGGCTACTTCCATATCACCAGAGCAGTAGCATACTGAGTGTACCTCATAGGTCCTGTTGCATTTTCCTAAAATCCCCCTTTGGTAGGGCCAGGTTGTACTTGGAAAACCTCAGAATTAAGGGACAGATGTTATATACGGAGACTCCCATAAATTAATTTCCTCTGAGGGAGAATGATTTAAAAAGTGTCGTTTTCTTTCCTTTATATTTAATTGTAGCAAAAGGAAGCATGTGCAATAAAACGTGTACAGCCTCTTTAGGTAAGAGGCACCCAGGCAGAAGAGAACTGAGAATGGTTTTAGCCATAACCATTACAGTGAGCAGAGAAAATAAAAGCTACTTTGGGGAACAGTATTTCCTAGTTTATTCTAATAAACTTACTATTTAGCATTAGGAGAAAGTTGCTTTTCCTCTTATCATATCACATATGGCACCTGATCCATATGGGGAAAACATTTAGGGTTATTGAGTGCTTTGTCAATGGGCTTGTACTGATTTGGTATTAAAATTTCTTTTGAACCAAGTGATATCTTTCCATCAGTATTAATAGGATTTCTCTCATCGCACCAACAATGAAACTGAGAAATAACTTTGACAAAAGAAATTTAGAACACTAAACATCCAAAATTAACCCCTCTTCAAAATTAACCCTTCTCTTCAGTTCCCACCATGTCATCTTCAATTCTCCCCACATTTGCAGTTCGGGAAAACATTGCTCTCTCTCACATTTGATATTTTACTATGAACTACTTTGTCTCATGTCTCATGTAATGGTAAATAACAATACAAGGGCTTGTAAACAACATTACTCAAGAAACCATGAAAACCTAAAGAGGTTACCGTGGTATTTCTGTCTCTTAAATTACACCTTCTTTTTCTGCTTGCAGATCACGGTTGAAATACGAAATATTTTACTGGTTTGTCAAGGGGTAAGCAGCTGTAGATTTGACAGCATAACTGAGAACAAAGAGGACCCATTCTCTCCTTGTTATCTCTGCATGTGTTTCAATATTGGATAGGATTTATGATGTGCTGTGATTTCTCATTCACAAGGTTGTTTCAGGAGCGGCCCATAAGGCGAAAACTGTGATTTGTACTTGCATTGAGGGTTGTGTTTACAATTCAAATGGCAGCAACTGGAAAATCCCACTTCAACACATATATTTTACTAGGTCTATTAAAAAAAAAAAAAAAAGAAAAAAAAAAGGAAGTGAGGCCAGGCTAATTCTTTAAAGTGTGCAATCCATGGTGGGTGCAGAGCAGCAGACATTACTCTTGGTGAGATAAGGCTGTGCTTATACAGAGCAAGGTGATAGTAAAAATGGTTCATTCAAACTCCACTGAGAACAACTAATCAGCTACATATCATCTGAAGTACTCTGCCTTCCCAGTAAAAGTGGAAGGGATCCAATTAAGAGTGGGGGAGGCTCTGCTGAGCTTTTTTAAATAACTTTATAATAGAAGTAAGCAACATACAGAGTTAGAGCTTACTGCCAAAGAAGAAAAATAGCAGAAAAGAAGAAAAATTCTGATGTCTTGAAGATCTTGGAAAATCTGCCAAAATACAACCTTCAGGAATTCATTTTGTGGGTTAGAAAACACAGGCAGGCACAAGATCTTACCTTAGGGCAGAAGGAAGGATTAACTGATCACCTGAGCTTCTCTTCAACCTTATCTTTTTCCTGGAGACAAGTCTTCAGGTCAGTGGTGATTAGCTGCAGAGATGCCATTCCAGGAATAAATGCTCTATTGCCACCATTGTGCTTCAATGGCTGCACCAAATTGCTTCTGTGTGCCAATGCTTCTAGGCGAGAGTAACATAACACTTCTTGTTTTACTCCATTACAGTGAGTGGGTCTGTGACTTGGAAGCTTCAGAAGGTGCTTTTGTGGACAGATGGCCTCTGACTTTAGCAGAAAGATTCAGAGATTTGACTAATATGGGTATTGAGATACAGAACTTAGAGACAGAAAAAAAAGATTAAGTTGAAACTGAACAGTGATCTGGACCATCTCCCTGCCCCCAGGCAGGATGACCCACAATCAGGTAGGGAAGTATCAGTGGCACGCAAGGAAAGATGTAAAGTGGGGAGGGTATGATCATCAAATATTGAAAGTAAACATTTGAATTAACTGGGTTATCTCTCATATAACACAGACTGAACCCAGTATTGGCTAGACCTGCTGTACAGGGAGGGGCAAGTCGTACAATCTCTGCCTCAGTTTTCCTCTCTGTAAGGTAGGAATGAAATTATTTTCTTAAGCATCATTTTCTCACAAAATTAACTTTTAAATGCATTGCTAAAAAACATAACAAAGAGCCTACCAATAACCCTAGGCTGCACAGATTTATTATTTATCTGAAGAATTTGATGGGTGAAACTGAAAAAAAAAACCCTAACAAATAATAATGTTATTAATGGGGCTTCTCAAAGTATTTTCTTGGCAATATAGGTATGCCAATAAAGGTTAATTAAAATAGCAGGCAATCATGATCCAATTAAATGGGGTGTATACTAATCTCATGCACTTGCACGACAACCTAAAAAGCATATGACTTGAGAATGACAACTGAAAGCAGGGTATTTTTAGCTAGAATCAATAGAACTTTCTTCCACTCAATTAATTTCTGCATAATATGGAGATGAAACATTTGCTTTTCTTCCCATCATCTCTATAGGAGGAATGAGGCATAATAACAAAATTTTTGGCACAAAAATATGTGTGTGAAAATTTGAGAGTATTTAAGGAAAGATAAATGCACCTATGAAAGATACAGTAAAGCGTTAGTAACTTTTTTCACTTTCCAGTTTTTCTTGTGGAGGACATACTACATATGCACATATATATATATATCTTTGTGTGCATGTGAGTGCAGACAGTGTATATGTGTGTGTATCTACAGGCAGGCACACTCATCCTTTTCAGGAAAAGAAGGAAAACATATGAGAATGAATAATGGAAGACTGTTAAACCAATAAGTGTTGTGCTGTATTCTGGTCTTCTGTCCAGGAATAAAAATAAGACTGCATTTGCTGTTTAAATCTTACTGAGCATTACAAGAAATTATATTATTATGTATAAGTATATACATTAAACAAGCACGTGCCATTTATAGCATCTATGATGTGCACATTCTCCTTAGGTGAAGTGAAATCTGCCTTACAAGGCACAGATCTGGCTGTTGAATAGGAGCTCTTTCTGACAGTATGTATTACATTTTCGGATACTCCACTGGACAGCTGAGCATGACTTTTAGCAGCAGAAGGTAAGGGCTGATAGCCTTCTCTCTTTGATGACAGTGTTAGTTTAACCATTAATTTCATTATGTTTAGAGTATTACTCAGAGACATTTGGATGTCATTACACGTTTTTGGGTCTGCAGGGATATCTCTGTCATCTTTTGCTGACCAAGTTCTGGTAAGGCTTTTGTCATCTGCAGGTATCTGTTTTGGCAAAGAAGTGCTCAGACGCCCAGGAGAGCAAAGAAAGGTGCAGAATAAAGACCTAGATAGATAGATTAGTATCTATTTAAGTGTGAAATGCTACTCCTGGTCACTCATTAAAACAACAAATGAAACAAATACCCAAAAGAAAAGCTTTCTGTCCTCATCAATGCAGAGAACCTAAGGACAGTTCTAGAGAAGGCGAAAAAGTATATTTTTTCATAACAGATGGTTTTGCTCTTTGAAGACTGTCTATAATAATCCACTGAGAGCACTACATGGTTGTTAAGGATGTGAAATTATAACTTTTAACATCTGAAGTTCAAAACATTATAGCTTTATGAATAAGCACCCAAACCCAGGACTTGTTTTCAGACATATTCTTCATATTCCAACTGCCTTGATAATAAATGAGCAGCAGGTTTCAGATAGATTCGGGCACTCCATCTCCACCTGTTGGCAGTGAAGAACTCTATCTGAATGGTATAAAATGTCTTGAAGGGAAATGGTTGAGATGAGAAAATTTACAGAGTGCTATTCTGCCTTTTTTTCATTTTCCCCTCCCCATAATAGTTTCCAGATACCTCAAAATACCTGGGAACCTGCAGGGAAGGAAATGCAAATGAACTACCATGAAAACTGTTGTTTGCTCACATTAAGCTAACGCATTATAAAGATGTGGTAATATTTACCATACAACATGGTTTCATTTTAATTTATAGACTTCTTTACATCCATACTCCTGTATCCCTAAGGGCCATAAAGCAAAATATGAACAGAAAACATAAAATGAATAAAATATATCTTGGCTTCATTTGTGTCAAAATCACAATAAAATGAGGAAATATAATCGGCTTAGATGCTGTTTTGCTTTTATTTATAAAAGTTACTGTTTTGGTCTATTTTCATTATTATCATAGGGGTTGCTAAACTGTGGCAGCACCGAGAAGTCTGTATGCCACCTTGACAGACAGATTGGTGTCTAGTTCTAAATGGAGGACACATTTTAGATCTGGTTCTATAAATCCTTCCCCAAGTCTATGTTTTTTGGGGCCTTGCTCCACCATTATTTTTTGACAAGTGCTTTTCCCTTTAATTTCATGGGTCTTAGCGGATAATTCTTTGCAGCTGGATGAAAGGGACTGAAAATTTAATGTACAGTTCTGTATAAGGCCAGCCAGTTTTGCTTCTATATGAATAGTATATGGAGCTGTGTCTTCCCTAGGGCAGAGCAAAATATGTTGAACCAGATTCAATTGTCGAAAAACAGTAACATTCATTTTTATCAACAAAATTGGTGCAGAATAGGAAAACGGAGAGGGAATATCAGAAAGCACCCAAAACAATGCTGATATTTTGGTTTTATCATTGCGGCACATCTAATACTTTCACTATTTTTTAAAAAATCAGTGAAACAAACAAACCAAAGTCTTTTCATCTTGGAATTGCTCTTTCTATAACTCTCTTAAGGACCATACAAGTCTTGTTACAATTTGATTGAATGGCCATAGTTTGGTGCATTGTAATCTGCTCATAGATTTACAGTATGTGGCTTATTGCTGGTTGTTGTGTTTCTGTGAAACAATGTCCAGCAAACACAGATATATTACATCTTAATACATTCTCTCTGAAGAAAGTAACATACTGCTACACAATGCAAAAAAAAAAAAAAAAGAAAAGATGAAGAAATAAAGTTACAAAAAGCCCTTTGGTGCTTTTAATTAACAAACCAACCTTTGTGGTATGTAGAGGTGGTAGCAGAAGTTATATCATTGTTTAGCACTAGTTGAAGGGATTAATTATAGATACATTAATAATGGATAGTACAATCTTTTATTATTTATTGATTGCAACTAACCGTATCCTGGGGTGCATCAACAGAAGCGTGGACAGCAGGTTGAGGGAGATGATTCTGCCCCTCTACTCCACTCTCATGAGACCCCACCTGGAGTACTGTGTCCAGCTCTGGGGTCCCCAACACAAGAAAAACATGGACCTGTTGGAGCAGGTCCAGAGGAGGGGTACAAAGATGATCAGAGGGCTGGAGCACCTCTCCTATGTGGACAGGCTGAGAGAGTTGGTATTGTTCAACCTGGAGAAGAGAAGGCTCCAGTGATACCTTATAGCATCCTTTCAGTACTTAAAGGGGGTCTACAGTAAAGATGGGGAGGGACTCTTTATCAGGGCCTGTTGCGATAGGACAAGGAGTAATGGTTTTAAACTAACAGGTGGGAGATTTCGACTAGATATTAGCAAGAAATTCTTTACTCTGAGGGTGGTGAGACACTGAAGCAGGTCACCCAGAGAGGTGGTAGATGCCCCATCCATGGAAACATTCAAGGTCAGGTCGAATGGGGTTCTGAGCAACCTGATGTAGTTGAAGGTGTCCCTGCCCATTGCAGGGGGGCGGGTTGGACTAGATGGCCTTTAAAGGTCCCTTCCAACCTAAAGTATTCTATGATGCTATGATTTTTATCTTTCATAACTGTTGAGGTTACTAAAGCTGTGGGTTTGTTTGTTTCTTGTTTGTTGGGTTCTTTTTAAATTATTTCAGGTAAAGTAAATGCCTCCTACTGGCCCCCAACTGAACTATATTTTCTTCCTTTAAAAATATTAACTAGGATGGGAGTGCATTATAGACAGTGTTATTTCATAAGCATAGACATATTTGATCATTTATTCAAGGATGAAAATAATGTGATCACAAAAACCTGTTGTGCTATAAGTACAGTAAACATATATTGTATGTTAACTACATAATGTTTACAAGCAGCTTGTGAAATGTTAGAGGTTTACCCTTATTTTACCAATCATTATGTATAAAAAAAAGAAGGGACATGATCTCAGATAACTCAGCTAGAGAGAGTAATAGCCCACATAATTCTGGGAAAAGATGCCTCTTTATCGCTGAAGTTCATCTATTTCCCTTGGAGTTGCTGGGTGAAGTTGGTGAAAGGGTAAACAGCCCAGATCTCTCCTTTGTCCCATGTGCTGAAGAGAGTATGTGCCTTGTAATATGACAAACAAAAAGACAAATTCAGTTGTATCAAGGCACTCAATTTGTGCAGTTCTGGTTCAAAGGGTGAAGTCATGGATGAACTTAATTAGAATAATTGTCCAAATTGTAAGCCTAGTGTTACTGTGTTGTACTGGTTTGGAGAATATAATGTTTTTTTTAATCATTTAACTGATGTAGTGGAGATCTGAGAATAAAAAATCCACTTTTTCTGAGCATCAGACCCATCAGCAGACAACACAGAAGTCCTTATGCTTTATGTTTATACATCAGCAAGCACAAAGAAAGAGAAATTTTCCATTCAAATATACATCAGAAAGTTTGCTTAACAGAATGTTTTCCCTTCCTTGCATCATGTTTGGGTACAGTGAATAACAGAATATTTCCATTTGCATTGCTGATTTGGAGGAATTCAGTTACACCACAGAAGACTACTTTAAGAACCTTTTTCACAGCAAGGAATCAACTGTTCCACCACTAAGTTATTTTTTTTTAAACCTTACTGGTTTAGCATAGTCGGAAAGATATTGAAACTGCTAAACTTTACCCAGCAGTCTGTTAGATATATAAACTCGCAGTTTTCTCATAAGAAATATGTTACGTGTTCAATGACCTAAAGTGACCCCTAGGATTTGCAGAAATGTATTGCAACATGCAGGGTGGTTTGCTTCTGAATTTAATTTTTTTTTTTTTTTTGTAATAGAGAGCATCAGAAACATCTGATTGTACAGTGCAGACGTAACACTGACATTTATCAATCTCTCTTTAATCAAAGGATTATGTAGTGCTTAGGAAAGGCCTAGTGAACTACCTCAAATCTCATCTGGGCTGCACATAGGGGATTTAAGATGGGAAGGAAAATTTTAGAGGATCTCAAATACGCCTAGAACCATGAAAAGCCAAATGCATCTGATCCTGCGTCAACATCTGTTCATGTTAGTTGAATCTGTTCACGTTAGCTTTTAAAGTCGTTTCACATATCACCTCTGATCTTTTATGGACAAGAAATGCATAGTAGTCCTTTGTGCTGTGAAACGCTCATTTCATATCTCTATTAGCTGCTATTTGCCCTAGACTCACTTGGGGTCGTATCTTTGATTATTACATTGATATATCAAATAGCTGTAATGTGAAGCAGAATAATGGAACTAAAGGCTTTTGTAACCATGACTTTGCTGTGGTTTTATTCATACTTCATGAGGGCATAAAAGCAGAGAGAAGGGTAACAAATAAGATATGGAACTCCCTGCTTTGGAGCATTGTACCATTTCCCACAACATAGTCCTAGAGAAACTGGCTGCTCATGGCTTGGATGGGCATATTCTTTCAAACTGGCTGAAAAGCGGAGCCCAAAGAGTTGCGAAAGGAATTAAATCCAGTTGGTGGCCAGTCACAACTGGTGTTCCCCAGGTCTCAGTATTGGAGCCGGTTCAGATGATTGGAGCCTTTATCAGTCATCTGGATGAGGGGATCAAGTGTACCCTCAGTAAGTTTGCAGAAGACACCAAGCTGGGCGGGAATGTTGATCTGCTTGAGGGTAGGATGGCTCTACAGAGGGATCTGGACAGGCTGGATCAATGGACTAAGGCCAATGGTATAAGGTTCAACAAGGCCAAGTGCCGGGTCCTGCACTTGGGTCACAAAGACCCCATGCAATGCTACAGGCTTGGGGAAGAGTGGCTGGAAATCTTCCCAGTGGAAAAGGACCTGTGGGTGTTGGTCAATAGCCATCTGAATGTGAGCCAGCAGTGTGCCCAGGTGGCCAAGAAGACCGATAGCATACTGGCTTGTATCAGGAATAGTGGGGCCAGCAGGACTAGGGAAGTGATCGTCCCCCTGTACTCGGCACTCGTAAGGCCACACCTCAAGTACTGTGTTACTGCAAGAAAAGCATTGAGGTGCTGGAGCGTATCCAAAGAAGAGCAATGAAGCTGGTGAAAGGTTGAGAGCACAAGTCTTATGAGGAGCAGCTGAGGGAACTGTGGCTGTTTAGCCTGCAGAAAAGGAGGCTGAGGGGAGACCTTATCACTCTCTACAACTACCTGAAAGCAGGTTGTAGGAGGTGGGGGTCGGTCTCTTCTACCAAATAACAAGTGATAGAACAAGAGGAAACAGCCTCAAGTTGCACCAGGGGAGGTTTAGGATGGATATTATGAAAAATTTCTTCACCAAAAGGGTTGTCAAGCATTGGAACAGGCTGCCCAGGGAAGTGTTTGAGTCACCATCCCTGGAGGTATTTAAAAGACATGTAGACATGGTTTAGTGGTAGACTTGGCAGTGCTGTGTTAACGGTTGGACTTGATGGTCTGAGAGGTCTTTTCTAATCTAAACCATTATATGAATCTATGATACTGTGATTCTAAGATAGCTGACTCTTGAAAAAAGGAGAATTTCCTCCATCTTGAAAAACTCTCCTTCCTCTAAGAATTTAATAAAAATGAACCTTCAAAACCAAAACATCTAGGATTAACTTTCTAGATGAAGACGCAAAACTTTCTTCAAGAAAACACCTGCCTTGACCTGATGGCCATGCTGCTTTTTATACGACTCAGGGTACGACTGGCTTTCTGGGCTGCAAGCACACATTCCCAGCTCATCCAATTTTTCATCTACCAATGTCCCCAAGTCCTTCTCGGCAGGGCTTCACTCAATCTATTCATCACCCAGTCTGTACTGATACTAGTAATTGCCTCAACCCACGTGTAGGATCTTGCAGTTGGCCTTGTTGTTGAGCTTCACGATGTTAATATGGGCCTGTTAAAGTTCCTCTAGATGGCATCCCTTCCCTCTAGAGTATCAACCACACCACTCAGCTTGGTGTCATCTGCAGGCTTGCTGAGGATGCACTCAATCCTACTGTCTATGGCATTAATAAAGATATTGAACAGTACCGGTCCCAATACGGACCCTTGAGGGACGCCACTTGTTACTGATCTGTTGCAGCCGTTGACTGCAACTCTGTGGATGTGGCCATTCAGCCAATTCTTTATCCATTGAATAGTCCATCCATCAAATCCATATCTCTCCAATTTAGCAACAAGGATGTTGTGTTGTGCCGTGTCAAAGGCCTTGAAAGAGACTCAGAGAGATTTCAAGTAAACACCCTGAGACATTTAGAGATCTGGAAGGCTTAGAGTATTCAGCTGTTTTTAGATATGTACCTGAATTAAGAGTAGTTATAGGCACCTTCAGTCCACAAATTTTAAAATCCTATCCTACCATTAATGATACCATCCTTGCACAGGGCTGAAGGGAGTATATTTTCTTATCTTTATTTTACAAATAGGGAAAACAAAGGGACAGAATGTGATTTTGCAATACGCTAACTATCCTCAACTCCCACTGATTTCAAGGGGGAAGACTGCAGAATTGAGCTTGAAGAATCAAAGTTACAAAAGACCTCTAGGCTGTATTTTTTTCAAGTGTTTATAGCCTTCCATTTACAAAGCAGCTTTGAGTGCCTGTCCCCAGTTATTGGTAATAAAACACTTTTAGAATGTCTCATTTAAAGGATTTGCCTACAGGAATGTGGCCAGCTTTTAATAAAGGGGAAACGGAAGCTGGATCTCTCAGTTGCTTCCTGTGTTCTTAGCCACAACAGCATCCTTTTTATGCCTTCTTATTTTTCCTTACCAAGTTTGTTCAAGAATCCTTAATTTCTAATATTGAAAAATAAGGAGAGGAAACTGTTATTGATGGAGATTTTATTTCTGTCTTTAATTGATTGAATGTTCTTAGTGATTTTGCAGATATGAATTTTACTAGCCCTAAGAGATGCTGGAAGCTAAAATTATTTCTATAGTAGTTAAGTATAGCACTTAGTTGCATGTATTTAATGCTGTTTAAATGAAGATTTCAGACTGTCTGTACTTTAAGTCTCACTATTGTCCAATATTATGGGGCAGGTAAAGCAAATACCTCTGTACCTCTAACTCTTCCTGGAATCATATGTGTTAATTTATAAGCTGATCAAATAATTCTGTAGTCTGTATACAGTTTCAGCTTTGTTCATGTCTTCTCCCTGTTAAGTTTACATTGCAGCAGATGATAGATTAATTTTAAATGTTTATAATGTATTAGGATGCTACTGAGAAGCCCGGCTGGGGTAAGGTCCCCCAGAGTCAGGCTTGTATGTCACGTTCCCACTCTACTGAGTTTCTATGACAAGGTGCTAGGTTCACTTGGAGACCTCTCTGAGTGTGTAGCTTAACTGATGTTTAATGGATCCTAATAAAAAATCAAAGCATGGGAAAATGTAGCTTGCAGTGATTAGTTTAGTTTACTCCCACTGAAGTACCTTGACATTTTTGCATGCTGCTGTGCATCCTGTGAGACTGAATATTCACATTGGTAGCAACAAGATATGTCCACTCTCTGACAGTGCAGGAGTTTCTCACACAGAAAAAAACCCTGTGATGTTTTCGCATAGTTTCCAGTTATATCTTCAACTCTGTTTTGCCAAATTTTAGATTAACTCAAGATTGTGGATTTTTTTTTCCATTTAGAAAGTTGTTTTTATTTCTAGAAAAATGATCCCCATTTTCCTTGGTTTGGTTTTCATGAGCTACTTCCCTTTTATTTCACAGTGACATGCCGAAGTAAATTTACTGTCAAAATAGTATGTACCATAAGTAAAACTCACTGTTGACTGAACCTGGAAAATAATACTGCAAAATACCAAGGTGAGAATAAAGGGTATGCATGTAGGAGGAAGGGATCAAAGTTTGCCATGCTGTCCACTAACCTAACATTGCATGTAGGCATGTTACTCAATAGTAGAGAAAGGAAAAATATTTTTCTTTTCCATGAAAATTAGTGATACCTTAAAATCAAAAATCCTTTCTGCATTGAGGTGAAAACAAGAACTTTAATGGTTTAACTTGAAGAAATAAGAAAAAATATGTATCCATCCAAGATAAACTTATCTCTGTCATGGATATTTGTCCTGGTATAGATAGGTCGGACTTATTTAGTTTTGAAATGTAGTTTTCATAGCCCATGATGTTAGTGTGCAAAATCCCAAATTACTGGTTAGTTGTGTTTCTTTGCTTCCTTTTCTCTGTATATATTTGTGTGAGTACATGTTGACACATTTATATCTATGTCTATAGAGAAGAAATAAATGCACTACATATAAAATATATATTTCTATGCATAAATATATTTATATAAGCAACGAACATTTTGACAAAAAAAAATTTATGTCTGAAGTGCTTTTCCTAAGTAAAGTTCCATGGAAATTGGTGTTTTCTTGTGAAACATTTTCTTCTTCTTAAAAGAATTGGAAAGAATTGTAAATGAGTTTTTTTACCAAACTTATCTGAAAGACATGACCTAACTTCATAAAAATGAGAAGAATACATAAGCAGGAGGCATAAGCACATGAGAAATAAGGCAGAACTTTACCTTGTCTGCATAAACCTATTAATGAGTAATAAGAATTAAGAAGAATAAAAAACCTAGTTGGAAAACAGATATCTTACAAGGGCTAAATCACTGTGCCTTCCAACTGCAGTTGTAATCTGTTCTTATGCGAGTAATTTAGTGAGACATCATCTGCTCAGTGAGGACATGCCGTAATGGAAGAGGTCTCCATATGTAAGATTTTAAAACCAAATGAAATGTGAATAATAGTCATACCAAGAAGCTTGTATTTGCAATGATCTAATGGCAGAGAGTTGAAAAGCACATGCCTTTCCTGGAAGAAAAGCGTTATAATATTTATATTAAAAGCCTTGCAATATTTATAACTGGCTGATTGGGTGCCTTATGGTGTTACTGAAGAAGGCAGCTAAGTGTGAGGCTGATCAGGAACAAAATGCCAGTGGACTGACATACCTGCCACTGAAAGCATATATCTTAGAGGCAGTTGGCAGACAGGGACATATTCAAGTGTGGAATTCAGATTTTTGTCATTTAAGGTATATATACAGTCCGTGTCGATAATATATTGACCAAAGTTTGAATACATCAGAGACAGTCAATGTGGACATAAGGTCTTACCTGTTCACTGAAGAAGATTTGGATTCCTCTGGTCTGGGCAGGCGAGTCTTTTTGGCCTAAGTGGTGTTGGAAACTGTCTCTTTTTATTTCATCTGTTCTTTCTCCTGAAAGCATTTTCTTGCCCCCAGGTCTCACATTCAGTCTGCCTTCTGCACATGCCTTGTCAGCCCAAAAGCAGATAAGAGATTTACAGCGCTGTTCATATTGGAGGGCATGGGGAGATAGTAACAGTTGTTTATTCAAATATGCAAAATGCATCAAATCCTGTTTTGGTGGAAAAGGCATTTTATCTAATAAGAGAAGTGATCATCTCATCTTTTGTCACAAAGAAACTCAGTATGAGCTCTGACACGTGAAATTTTCCTGGCTGTGTGTTGGTTTATTAATAACTAGCATATTACTGAAAAGTAAATATTTGAAAGGTCCTGGGAATTTGTTTTATTCAGCCACTTTGTTCCCTAGTCTTATACCTAATGTTTGGCTACAATATAGATATAACAGCCTTGTTCAATTTCTTCTTCTTAGTGATAAGAAACTTTTGATTCTGGTTTTATTGTAGCACCACAGAACTTAAACTGTAAGATTTAAACTCCTGGAACCTAAACTCCTGACGTATGCTTGCAACTAGTAAAAGCATGTGCTTTGTTAGCAACATGGTTTTCTTCTTATGGATGTACTCAGAATATCTTTGGCAGGGATTTTTTCTCTTGATATTGTAAATTTAAAAGTTCATGGTTACCAACACCTGCTCTGTACGCAGAGAAGTCAGATAGAGCCATGACTCATTCTAAATATTTCTTTTGAGGTTAACGTTAGTGAATAGCTTTTCAGGTGGAATTCATCAGGTCCCCAGATCATGTTCTTGTCTACAAATTCTTCCTGCTGCATCGTATTGCTCTTCTTCAAAATGTTGAATGTCTTGATGTGCATTTGCATGAGTTGGTTGAACCCTTGTTCTTGTTTGCCTGCGTAACGGTTGCATTTTATCCTCTCTTGTTTTCTCTGTAGTTCTGAATTCATGTTTCTTTGCCCAGGAAAGTTGTGGATGCTCCATCCCTGGAAGTGTTCAAGGCCAGGTTGGATGAGGCTTTGAGCAACCTGGTCTAGTGGGAGGTGTCCCTGCCCATGGCAGGGGGGTTGAAACTAGGTGATCTTTAAGGTCCCTTCCAACCTAAACCATCCTATGATTCTATGATTTTATGATTCTTTGAGAGCCATTGTTATAAGTGTTTAATTTTCAAATAATTTCACATATATTTTCCATAACATCTTTTTCTATTGTCACTGTGAATTGTGATAAAAATGTTGGCTGTATTTTCTTTCCTTCTAATTTTATACTCTGCTCACCTTTTGAAATATCCCATTGCATCTTCTGATGGAGACTGAGTGAAATGCTGTCTTCATTTAGAAAATTATTCCATGCAGTAGCTATGTCAGATCATTTTTTTCCGGGAAAAAAAAAAGAAAAACATCAAAAGAACTAATATTTTTGTCAAATAGTGTTCTAACCAAAATTTTCAGTGGTACCATTTTGCTGATCTGTGTTGGAGATTTCAGAAGAAGGGTCTTCATTTTTAGCAAAAGAGCCATTTTCTGTTCTGTACTATGCCAACCTTCTTAGAGATCAGTTAAATTATTTAAATAGATACATTTTAGGAGTAACATATATTGATAAAGTATTTCTCATCTATATTTTTCTTTAGAAATTGGAGATTTTACTGTGCTGACTTGTGGAAATGAGAGTGACTAGAAGGTTTAAGGGTGAAGTGAGAGAAGGCACTTAGGTGCCTTCACCCACGTGCATACATATGCATGTTTTATGGTAGAAGAACGAAGTTTGGGGTGGGGGGGTGGGGTAGTAAAATCACCATTCCAAGCTCAGACAACTAAACTCAAACATCTCTTGGCAACTTGCCAATGTGATCTGATGTATTTTTACTCTTGGAGATGTTAAGTGCTAACTACTCTTCCTGATAATTCCCCTCTGAAAAGTAGGCCATGCATGCAAGTGCTTAATGCAAACATAATTGCAGATTTTGATGCCCATTCAGAGTAAACACTGGGGATTTATGAACAGGTCTTTATACCATCGACCCTACCTGAACATGTAAAAAACTAGGAGTGTCGCTAACCTAGTCTGTCTCTACAAGCACAGACACAGTCAGCAGAGCAGTCACAGCATAAGTGATCTGAACTGTGCCATGCAGACACCACTTCTCCTGCATCCGCCAGCTACAAAAAGCCTGTGGTGAATAAGAGCCTAACTTATTCCTTACACTTAGGGGTGGAGGGGAATTCAGTACCATGACGGCCAAGCTGACACCACGTGAGACAAACCTGGACTTTGCAGAGATGATCAAGGTGTCTCATTCTGTTTTAGACCTAGTCTGGAAGCAAAATAATGATATTCAGGTGATGCTGTGCCAGACAAACATAGCTCTCTTTTGGACTGGGCTGTTATCAACATCTGTGATTCATCATTAAATGAATTCCGAATGCAAAATCAGTGTTGCAACTAGCTACGGTCCCTAAAACTCTATATCTTACTGCAACTTCTCTGTACCACCTTACCTTTCCCTACCTTTCCTTCCATTTAATGACACTGCAAAGCAAGAGGGAAGAAGACAAATTATCTTCAGTGGCTTATATATCTAAGATACAGGGCCTTGTATAAAAATTATGGTGGATGTATACATGATTGATTAGAGCATGTTGTTTGTATTGTATTTGGAAATGAAAATGTAGGAAGAAGGGAATCTCAATAGCGAAGTGGAAATGGTTGTCATCAGGATTAATGTTAAATGATCATTCATGTCTGCCTTATCTCACACTAAGTTTTCTTTAGTAGAATTTTAATAATGTAGACTTTATTGTGCATTACAGTGATAAGATCCTGCCAATGTTTAGTTGAGCCAGTTAATTTACAGGAGCTAATTTAAAAGGAAGCTATTGTATTAGGGAATCTGTCCTGTTGGATTGATAACCCAGTTTTTAGGATATTATTTCCACAGGAAACAGATCTTCATCTTTTCTCCTCATTTATGCCCTTGCTCTCCAGCTTCTAATTATTCAAATGTGAAGGGAATTTCCTTCATTTGTAGTCATAAACATCTTCACCACACAATTTATGAGATTGTCTGTAAAGCGAATTTATTATTTTGGCTTGTAAGTATTTCTGTAGAATTTTGTAGTATATTAAGTTTTCATGTAGGGATAAATATAAACTCTGTCTGTTATAATCCTGTCTTGGAGGGAGATTTTTGCCCTGAAAACATTTAATGTATTTACTCACAAGTTTTATCATCAAATATAATCATTCAGCATGCAACTCATGCATGCTTATAACACATCGCAAACACTTTTCTCACCACTGAAATTGAACCACTGAAGTTGAATGTGGCAATTATTTAACAATTCTCATCTGTGCAATGTGAGAGTTTAAACAGAAAATGACCTTACTACTTTCCCAACTTTAATGCATATTCAAACATTTTCCGTCAGCTGTCATTTAGTTTCATAAATTACTTTGTGTGAGGCACTGCCTGCCATCTCTGTTGTCACTCTGAACAGAACCCTGGTATCTTCGTGAAAGATTTTATTCCATATTGGCCTTCATGCAGTTCTCAGCACTCTAGTATTTAGAGACATTTCAAATAATCCATTGAAAAATGTGACTGACAAAATTAAATTCTCTGGCTGGTTCCTCTAGTCAGCTCTCATCTGTTCATCAGCCTCAGTGAAAGATGTAAGAAACATTGAGCGGTAAGGGGTTTCAAATACTCACACATCTTTTGTGCTCACTTTCTGCAGACAACCAGACAATGAAGTTTTACTGGCACAACTGTTTACAGCAAATTAAACTCAAAGCCTCATATGAGCGTCTGCAGAAGGTGAGACTTCAATCTGCACAGGAAGGCATCCTGTGGGAAGTCCTTCTGTGTTCATCCATTCAAAGCACAGGAAGATAGGAAACATGGCATATTTTCTAATCGAAAGTGATGAGCAACACATGTTGAATCTCAAGTATTTGCACTCAGTCCCCAGGGTAAAATACTGGAAGATGACAATGGTGAAATAATTTCATACCGCATCCAATCAAATACTCATTAAAATAAATGAAAAGACAGTTTGAAATTGGACTAGGCCTATAGGTCCCAGTCTAGTAAGGTACTCAAGCATGTCTTCAAGGAGACTAAGCATGTATTTAAAGTTATGCACGTTTAAATGCCAAGTTGCTTTGGGGCCAGAATAAATTAAATTAAGGAAAAAAAAAAGGCTAAATTTGCTCGATACATTTTGAATGCTTAAGAAAACATATCCTCAATTTTAATAGAGATATTCAAAGAAAGTTTTCTACAGAGTTTTAATTGGCAGAATGTTAAACAGTTCACCTTTTTGAAGTGGCAGAATACTAGATGCCATCGGATAATTTCTCCAAATCCTTTGGTTTTTTTGCAAAAGATTGTTCTCTATTACTCAAGCATGCTTTTGTGAAAAGATGAGAGTTATAAACCTTGCTTTCCCTCATTTCCCTTAGAAATACAGACTAAAGCACTTCAACAAAAGTCTACCCAAATAGATATACTTAAAAGCTTCATATTGCATAACTCCGTTCTCCACACTGGATTCTGAAGGTAAAACCTATTCAAAATATGTCCTCCAAACTTTTTTCCCCCAGAGCCTTGTGTTTCTCTTTGAAACATTGTTATTAAAATACTAACCAAATCTGACAGTTTTTTTCCCATAAGTTAATCAGAGCTATGTGCTATGGCTGTAGATAAATTTTGCTGTCCTTCTTAGGTTAAATATGACTTTACTCTGAGCACAATTCTAGTAATGCTGAGTGTAACTACTGGCACAGCCAACATCAGTAGATGTGATGTTGTTTGTACATACTTTAGGAAGACATATTATTCAAAAACACTTCAGACGAGTTTTGCATCTGAGGAATATCAAAGCTAAGTTGTATCTGGAATACATTGCTGAATTTATATTTTAAATTACCTAAACATGAACAAAAAGGGCATATACAAAACCAAAAGGAAATGGAACTTTGCCAGTAATAACATAAGGAATGGGCAGAGGCAATGAATCGTATTAATATTGTAATTTTAATTTGAAGTTCTAGTCTTCTCTGATTGCAAATCACTGCTTACTTTAGTACTTTAATGACTCTGTACATGAAATGTGCCAATTTCCAGGTTGCTTATCAAAGAAATCATATTTATTATCAGAAATATGGAAAGTACATTATTGGAATGTTTCATTTTGCTTTGTTATCCACTTTGTCATGGAATGAAAGAAATGTCATTTCAGATTGTATTCAAAGCAGAAATTATTGATACTTTATCTGCTGTTGTCATGACAGTTAAGGATCTTTCCATATTTCAATTCTGAAATCTTAAATTCGATACCTTACCTTTCAGACATTTATTAACAACCAAAATCTTAATGAACTTTAAGTTGAAAAATAACATCATGAATCTCAACTCATTAACTTTTCTCTAACATGCTTCCTTTGTAACTTATCACTTTGTGGATGTGCACATCCAAACATTATAAATCAAATTTCATACCTGCATAAAGCACTGAAATAAATGGCTTTGCACTGGCATGAAAATCCAGTGATGAACTGGGCTCTGATCCTGCTTATTTTGTTCTCTTGGGAAATAAGAAAGGAAGACAAAGACAAGTAAAACATCAAGAAAAAGATCAAATGTGAGACAACATAAATGGCCTGAAATTGATTCCTTTTACTTTGGTGACATTTCATTAACTTCAGTGAAGTTTTGCAGGATTTTTATAGAAAAGCAAGTGAGAAGAGAATAGGGAGAAAGGAAAGAAAGACTTTTCTTGCAGACCCCAATAGCCTGATTTGCTGAACTGGAATTTTATATAGGGAAGAGCAATACACTACTTTCAACTCTCCAAAATAACCTTGTCTATCATCTCTTTATTCACATGTGACTTTGCAGGTCATTTGTATCAAGAATTTCTGGGGAAGATCTTAGCCGTGCAGCAGTCCAGAAAAAAGGCTCGCACATAAAACTGCTAATCACAACTCTGGTATTTTTAAATGAAAGTTCTCTTCAGCTTTCTTACTAGTCACAATAACAGGCTGTGACTACTTGATTATTCAGAAATGTTCCAGGAAGATGGTTCATCTAAGGAAAGCAAATATATTGTGTTTTCTATCTACTGGTGACATTTTTTTTAGTTACTTCAACCAGAACAAAATGTACAGACACACAGCCACTGTGAAGTGAAGCTTCTTAATTAAGATTAAGCAACGAATAGCAATCTGTATTTGGAATATCCCCTGTTCCAAATATTCAATGGGGAAAAGTGAATATTAAAACATATCCTGACTTCAAAATCAGGCTGCAACCAGAATTAGGCCAAAAGTTCTTGTTATTTTTATCATTGTACAGTTTAGTAGTTCTCCTGGTTTAGGAAAACGATGAAAATTTGGCGTGGGCGTCAGCTTGCAGATTCTGATACATCTAAATGTAGATGCCTATATGTGAGTATCTTGAGTCAGTTGCTGAAAAACAGCCATCTGGAGCTATTTCAAACACGGTAGTAGATCTGTGGCACCTCCACAAGTTTGGAAGGTGTGACGCGTGACCTCTGAAAAAAATATGTCCTCTTCACCAGCAGTTGCAGGCCATGTAGGATGTCCTAGAGGGTTTCAAATGGCACTAGATGCTTTTGGCAACTGAATTGAACCCTAAGCTCCCATAGTAGCCGATGGAGCTGAGATAAAAAACTGTTTGGTAGACACCTTCACCGGATAGCTCTTAAGGCTTTGTTAAGTTCACGGCTAGGGCAGATCTAATCAGTATTGTAATTACCTGCATATACAGAGGTAAATTCAGGTGTCCTAGTCTGAGTGCTGGCCCCTACTTTTACTGGGCAAAGTAGTGTAATGGCAGTCAAGAGAACCACTCCGCTGTAGCAAATTTAGAATTGCTCCATGACTGTAGAACAGCTGATAACAAAATATGAATAAATTACTGTCTTGAAACAAACCAATAAAATGCCCTGTAACTCAGGCTTTGCACTGTGTACTGCATTTAAGAACTTATCTGATATCAATACTTGTGTACAGCTGGTGCTCTTGTTCTTCAAAATCTGTCAATTTTATTTTCTTTTTAAAATAAATTTTAAAAACCCTTCATGACAGTCATTCTGCATCAGTATGAAAGCAAGTTTTATAGCCAACTAAAATCCATGAAAATCTGTATTCCTTATAGAAACATTGATGCAGCTACTGGTGCGAACATCAGTGCCCTAAGGTATGCCTATATTATTTTGCGAATGATGCATGCTGTGAAGGGTGTTTGAGCACAAAGCTGCCAGATGCTCTCTGTGACTTGCATATTTGTAGGTCATTTGTGCATTCTGATGGCTGAGGTGTAAATGATAAAATTATGGAAAAAAAAATAAATCTGTATCAGGCCTGAAATTTTCCTCGTGACTGCAATGATACCGCATTAGATCAACTTTTAATGCGACTAAATTTAATTCAGAAGAAGCAGACTTGTGTCATGATTCCACCTGTTGTCAGCTGCTGATAACACAGCCTTCTCTCCCACACTTTCCAAGGTTGCAATTGTGAAGCAATGTGCTTATGTGTATTTATTGTTCTCATATGCATAAAACTTCCAGCTTTATTCATCCAGGAGGGATCATGATTGTTTTGGTTTGTGAGATAAGTGCTATGTGGAAAGGACCAAATTCTTCTTAGTCTTTATAAAAACACAAATGTGATGTTACCAATCATTGTGGTGTTATCTAGAGACCTCACTAATGTTTAATCCCTTGTGCTATGCTCCTGTCAGAGTAAAGAACTCCCAAAGGTCTTCTAGGTTAAATTCACAGTCAAACAGATTGAGGTGAAAGGAAACACGGAGATGGAGATGTCCACAGCGAATATTCCCATATGATATGGAATATGCTGATCAATCACCTGGAGATGGATCTGAAATTACTCCTGATAGAATTTAGAGATGACCCAAAGATTTGTATTATATTAAGTAAAAAGGGGGTGCACTGATCACACAAAGTTTGTTTTACATGGTAACTTTGGATCTCTCAAACAAAGTATGTGTCAGCAGAGCTGAATAAAGCATTAGGGATCATGGAACAATGAATGCCAGTCATGCAGAATGGGAGACTGCGTGCTGGAAATTTATAAGGAGGTATAAGGATTTAAGAGTTACAGTAGTCAAGAAAATCAAGCTTTTTATGCAATAACGTGACTGTGATTCCTGA
Organism: Anarhynchus alexandrinus; assembly: GCA_008711295.1. NCBI lineage: Eukaryota > Metazoa > Chordata > Aves > Charadriiformes > Charadriidae > Anarhynchus > Anarhynchus alexandrinus. The sequence goes on along the minus strand of VUYV01000179.1, from coordinate 516,282 downwards.
TGTACAAAGCAGGGATTAGTTTGTTAAAAATGAAAGTTAACAGTAGCTTTGCATGTGGCATATGTGAGCCCAGTATTGGAATAATGTGTACTCAGTGAGTGCCCAGTGATTTCAGTAGGATATTAAAAAGTTGAAAAATATGCAGACAGGAGGCACAAATAAAGGGTTTTGAAGACTCGAGAAATGCCATAGAGTGATAAATGTTTGGTTTTTCACAAGGAGATTGAGAGGTGACTTCATTAGAGCACAGAAATACTCTCACTGAAGAAAATGCCAAGTATTAAAGGACCTTTACTCTAATCAGGTATAATGGTTGGAATTCAGAAATAGATTAACACAAATTCAAAACAAAGCACAAATCCTTAACATGGAAAATAATTGCAGCAAACTACAAAAACTTCACAGTCTCCTGAAATCCTCAGAATTGTACAAGTGTATGGAATAAAAAGTGACTGCTGCCAGTCGAAAGATAATTCAATGACATTAAGTGGTCTGTGGTATATTGGACTCTGACTGGATGATCTAATAACTTGAAACTTTTAAAGCTATGAAAAGAGTTTGGGTAGGCTGTTCCAGGATACTGTGAAGTAGAGGAACCAGGAAACCTGAACAATGCTGACAAATATGGAAGATGTCAGGGTGGACCACAGAGAAAATTGGTAGCATAACCGAAGTTTGAGGCAGGCTGAAACATCCCTATCCCTAGCATCAATCCCTAAGAATACAAAAGCAGCTTTGAACTTGATCCCAAAGCCAAAGTGCTGCTATATGAGTATTAGAAAATGTTGCTGAAAGCTCACACGCATTTTACGGCTAAGACGATTGACCCTGCCAGTTTCTTTGCTTTCTTTGTGCATATGACTTCTAGCAATCTTAATTTTACTTCCTTTCAGGAGCAAAGATAGGTTCAAGGAACCAGAATAGATGGTTCTCTGAGACTTAGATGACATATATATAGCTTTAAGTCATGCATCTGTAATAATACCAGGGGGAGGAATACAGTTTCCAGGCCCAAATACACTAGTTTGTTAGTATATATGAGAAAAAAAAAATAATGCTCTCTACAAGTACTAAATTCAAAAAGAAAATAAATGAAAAATATTTTTAATATTAAGCATGAAAATCGTATTAAATAGGGCATGGCAAAATATATTAGGAAACCGCAATCAGAAGGTCTCATGGGATAGCTTGTTTATCATGTTTCCAACACAGTTTATGGATCAGATAGTTATGGATAGGTTCAACTAGGCTCAAATGTTTTTGCATGCTTACATCAGTAAACCTTCAAACCTTCTCAGATTCGTTATATCATTAATCATAGTTAGGGTTAGGCAAACATAAAAAGCTACAGCCCACTCATTCTGCCTGAGTGTATTCAGATATGCATTCAGATATGCATACTTATTTATGAATTGTAAAAGACAGCACAGTGAGGAGATGTTAATGCAGTCTTTCCAAAGCAAAGACACCACTTAGGCAAATATTTGGCAAGAGCTACGTAATATTTTATGCTTTCAATTAGCTTTTGGGGTCATTTTCCATACCAGTGGGAGTCTCATTTGACAAATCATCCACTATCATTAAGCCTTTTTTTCTTATATTTATAGACTCTAAAGCCAGAATGCTCTGCTCATAGCATTTTATTCAGTGATGCCTATATTAATTCCCTAAAAACTTCTGGTTACACTTGCTAATATCACTTAAAAAGGCTTCTAATCTTGATTTGGAGACATTAGCTGATGGAACTGATTGGCTTTTTAGATAAACTTTTGAAATGGTTAATTAACCTTCTTCTTAAAAAGTGCAACTCATTTCTTATGTAAATTTGTCTGTCTTTGGGCCCCAGAGATAACATTTTGTTTGTTCAGTATTTTCTATTGTCAGCGTAGACATTTCTTCTTCATCCATATGGTGTATATCCATAAAACGTGATCAGACTGAGATCACTCAGCACTTCCCTGTAGGACACTTATGTGTAGATGATAAACCTGCATATGATTGGGATGTTGTAAGGCTTGGTTCTTGTATTTAGGGCAACTTATTCTTTTTTTGCATAGTTGCTTCTGCAGTAATACTGTTCACTATGGTAGCCGAGGTAATGATGATTTCTGATGATGAAAATTTTGCTTAAAAATCCCTTGCTTCATAAACTTTCCTGAACAGTTGATGGCATTTCTTACCAACCATAAAGAGAAAAAGAGAAAAGAGCTCAACTTCCAGGCTTTAGCCATTCTTTTCCCTTGTCACTACATTTGAGAGTAAAGTTGTCTGAAGGAGATATTGCCTTATGTATGGTATTATATTCCAAGGCCCCCCTACTTTTCTAATTAACCTATGCTGTATTCTTTTTTTTTCAGATTCATCCCACAGTACCACCAGAGAGCTCAAAATCTATCAGTGTCGTGCTTCTAGTCAATAAACCAGAGCAATGTATGGGATAGGCTTTGCGTACAAGAGGCTGAGGTCTTACTTTCTTAACATTGTTAATACTTTTTGGCAAACACGTTCTTAATAGTTAGGTAAACTGTTGAAAGTGAGTGGCGCTCTAAGTTTTATGCGCTTTACACATTCTCATTTCAATGAGACATATTTTGATTGAGGACATGTGTGACGGCTGGAGGATATTTCCTCCTGTCCTTCCTGAAGGTAAAGTGGTATTCCTGCCTCTTGTGCATTTACACCAATGTGGGCACAGAAGTATGAATAAATATACTTTTGAACCTGTTTACGTTACAAACGTGTGTTTATATTAGTAAAGACAAGTAGGCCTGCAGTACACAGTGTGAAATAGTAAGGATTTTTGCTTATGGTTACATTATATTCATTTAACTAGAGGAACTAAACAAACAGACTAATAAAAAAAAAAAAGAAGCAAAGATTTCAAGTCAGAAGAAAACTTTATGATTAAGTTTGTGAATGCCACAACCTAAAGGATGTCCAGTTCAGCACATTCCTGCCTGTAGCCTTTAAATTGCTTTTAGATTATCTAAAACATGAATTGTTTGTAAATAGAACCATTTCAAATGATAAATTCCACAAACTTTAAGACTAATTTTGATTTAGCTACCTACCAAGGTTAACCCAAAACAATTATATATACAATTTTTTTAAAAGACTTTCTCCTTGTTTCCACACTGGACTAACCTAACACTCTCTGCATAGTAGACTAGATTTATTTATTTTTTTATTATTTTCCTTCAGAAATATCACTGAGGAGACACATTTTTTTCCATTGTGGGGGACCTAATTTCTCGTTTCTCTTTTTTTTTGCTAACAATCTTAAAATGTACACCTCAATTCTCAACTGCTCCTCTAATAAGGGCATACCTACACTGGAGACCAAGAAGTGTTTCTCAGCTCCTGGTTGCCTGGCCAGATCACCCCTTGTATGTCCTAAGTAAATCCCAGGATGACATGCAGGATACGCTACTATCACTCCTCTCTTCCCAACGGCTAACAGGCAGAAAGCGGCCTCTTTGATAAAGTCTGCAGGCTATTGCTGCAAAAAACACTTAATGGCTAGGAAGAAACCAAAAAGTGAATAAGTTAGATGGGGAAACCTTGACTTTGTTTTATTTGGGATGATGGAAATTATATTTTTTCTAGATGCCTTTTTTCTTCTAGCTGTAATAAACAACTCCACTGGTAGAATGAAGAGCAATTATCTCAAACCACTGCATGGTGATGGAAGTTATACAAGGATAGGAAGCATCAAATAGTTCTGCTGTGTAGACCTTTTAGTGTCAGTTTATTGCTTTTGATTAGTTTGACTCATAAAATAGTTAACAATTTATACAGTACGTATTTACACACAGAAATGTATTTCCTGCTATTCCTTACTGCAATATATGTTTAATTCCAGGATTAAAAATCATGTTGGTGAATGATTTTATGTAAATGTAGAATTAATTTGCATTGTTAAATTGATTCTTTTTCCTACCAAAACAGAAGGAAAGAATAAAACAGAATAAATAAAAATGAACAATAGCTTATAATTCCATTAATGGATATTTGCAAACTGCAGGGTTATGCCATTACTCACTGAAAGATTATTGTTCTTTTTGTAATTCAAATAAAAGTAAAGGACCCATTTGCTTTAAGCTTTATAAAATAAGTATCCTACTAATGTCTAAGCCATGAATTTTGGTGTTGGTCTTTTGCTGCACAATTTATTATATATGTTCATTGTATCCTTATGGAATCACTTTTCTTTCATGTAGCGAAGACTTTGTTAGTTATTGGGACTTTGTTACCTACCTGCTTGTAATAATTAGAAAATATCTAAGGAATAGGTTTTGTTTTCTGAGGGAAGAGATGGGTAAAATTTAAAGAAAGTAAAATTTTGATCTCAGTTTATAATGCATGTCATCTGTCCCCAGGGTCAGAAGGGTAGAAAGTAGAAAACTGTGGATAGAAGGAATAGGATAACATCTACTATATAGGTTGAATACCAGTATCAGTCAGGGTCAGTGTTCTAGAAAAAGAGAATAGCAAATATATTGTTGGAGACAATCTAGTTCCCTGGAGGTAGGGGCAAAATTTTAGCTTTATATGTGATTCTTCAGGTTCTCTATTTTATGTCTTTGTCAGTAGAATAACCGATTGTACAGAGCTGTGGTCCAGGAGGTCTAAGATAAGTATTATATTTTTAGGTCTCGTGTAAGAATTTATTAGCCCATCCATCACTGATTGAAATGTTTCCAATATGCATACTCAGATTGTCAACATTACGATGGTTTAAATTACACTGAAAAAGACCAGTGTACCAGAGAGTAAAAAGGACCTGTCTCTCCTCATCCCTGAGAGCATTTTAGTTTGGCACCAAAAATCAGTCACTCCCGAGATACTTGTGAAAATCTAATTATTTTTACTATTTCATGGATTTAAAAACTTTTCTATTTATCAAGGGGTGAACTTGATAATTTCTGTCTGCAGTGTTTAAACATGCACAGAATTTCTCTTAATTCCACTCTTTAAAGCCTACTTTGTTCAATGTCTTCCTGCAAATCCTCAGCTTATTTCTATCAACCCTTTAGTAACTCCTCTTACATTTTCCTTCAAAAGAAAGTGTATGAATAATACTGTTCCCAAAACAGTATTTCTATCGACATCAGTCCTGATGGGTCATATGAAAATACGAACACATTCCAACAAGACTGAATGCTATTTTCCAGGAAATTTTGTACAATATATTTGTGGTTTTTACATGCAGTTTTCACAGTGGCAAATTTTGCTGTGTTAAATAATAATATTCATCGTTTTGTAAATTTAGTGAAATAATTACCCACAGTTTCAAACTGTAAAAATATAGGTACCTTCATGTGGTTATTATCACTACTTTACTATGCTCCTGTTTTTCATAGACAGAAAGTTATTTTAGTATATCAGGCATTTTTACATTTTTATGGTGAAATGTTAAAGCTTGAGGTGTTATCATCAACAGATTCCTTTGAAAGGTCTTACACAAGTCTGGTAAATAAAATTAATGGGTAAAGTTAAAACTTTGGTTTTCTAGCATAATCCCCACACATCTTCATCACACTGAGAAGCTATTCCCCAAAGGTCCTCCTAGATACAGTCATATATTATTGTTATTGTTGTTGTTGTTACTCATTTTGTTCCTATTTCTGTGTACCTGAACAAAGGTTTAGCGTTCCTTAGGAGGTACGAATCTGTGCAGTAGGATGCAAATAACCATCACCAATTACAACCTGAAGGTGACTTTATATGAAATTAATTGATCATTCCCAATCAATGTTTGATAGATCCAAATCATCAAGAGAAAGGCTGAATGCATGCAGAAAACTAACTGCATACTTTGCGCTTACTAAGACCTCCCCAGACCAGATCGAATACCCAGTGATGGAGAAAAACTTGCAGTTTTCTAGTCCTAGCATCCTTTTCACAGAGAACTTACTTCAGAACTGTCAATCTGGTAGCTCTAACCAGAATTTAGCTCGCTTAGAAGAAATACATATTACTCATTTTTAATTCATTATCCTACATTTCAGCTGTGAGCTTGTAGACTGCTTCACTGTAGTTAAATTACTTCTCTTTCTTTCTAATATCTCGCTTCCCCAGCTATTCATCCACTGCCAGTTTCATTTCTTTATAATGCCATAGGTGCACTGTTTTCATCTACAGTATTCTTAAGAACATTAGTTTGCAAAAGGCTCCTTGCAAGACAGAATTATACAGACAAAAAAGGAAGAAGAGATTACACTAGATGTCTTCATCCTGACACTTAAATGGAGTGTGACATTCTTAAAATATTAGTAGAACATGGGACGTCAAGAAAATAGTAAAATATTTGTGTTCTATTAACACAAAAAGAGGTGTAGATGCATAAAGGAAGATTCAAACCCAGAAATGACAGGGTGGGTTAGGAAAAAAATCTAGTAAGGCAGTAATACTATCATGTGGAGAAAACAGTATTGTACTTTATAACAGATGAAAGCTTCTGTCTATTGTATGAAAGAGATAAAATAGAAAAGCAATAAGTACTGCATAATCCGAACTCATTGTTCGAGCCATACACTGCTCATTTTCTGGCAGAAGCCCAAGGATAAACATCAGTGGTATGTATGTAAAGGCTTCTTTCATAAATATTTAAAAAATACTATAGTGAGTCAGTGCAGTAAATAATACAATTTATTAAAATAAATAGAATATGTGAATTAAGGTCACTTGCTAGCGCAAAGAATAAAGACATCAATCTAATCGTGCTCAGCCCTGAGACTGGCAGACTCAGATTTTTCCCACTCAAAGAAACATTAACTGAAATATGTAAAGAGAAAACAGTTCAAGCCTGTGACCCTCTCATGTACTACTTCTGGATCAATAATAGTTTACAGGGGCAACTAAGAAACAAAGCAAAACAAAAAATCCTTCCCCAAATCAGCAGTTCCACGTCTGATCCTAATCTGTTTCTTGTCTTGTCATGTTTAGGGAATATTGGCAAGTTCTATTTCTCAGTGGCACGTGAAACTCTTATCACATATGCAACTAAATAAAGCATAATGTATTGTTTGACTACTACTTCTACTAGCGGTAGGGTTAAGTTGGCCTTTTTTTTTGGTGGAAACTGTGGGATTTCTTTAGCATTGGCCAGTATCTCAGTGCAAAAGTAGAGAGAATGCAAGAAAGGATAAACATCAAAATAAATATTTTATTTGTTTCACATGAATTTTCTTCTGTGCATAACTTGACAAACTGCAAATGAAAATGTTGCATGCTGAGATTATTCAAATATTCCACAGGAAGATGAGCAGAGGGTCTTCAGAGGCAAAGAATTCACCAGTTAACTATTCTTTGAGAAAAAAAAAAAAATTTTTCAAAGTGATTTTGCTCAAACGATATCCACATTCCTTAATTTTAATTACTGCAGATGATGTTTACCATATTTGCTAATGTCCCTACCTCCCAAACGTATCCTACGAGCCAGTTACTCCCTACTGGAAACAAAAAATATATGCTCTAAGGTTTGTGTATCATAGAATCATAGAATTTTAAAATGGTTTGGGTTGGAGATGACCTTAAGTATCATCTAGTTTCAACCCACCTGTCATGGGCAGGGACACTTCCACTAGACCAGGTTGCTCAAAGCCCCATCCAACCTGGCCCTGAACACTTCCAAGGATGGGACATCCACAGCTTCTCCGGGCAACCTTTTCCAGTGTCTCACCACCCTCACAGTATAGAATCCTTTCCTAATATATAATCTAGATCTACCCTCTTTCAGGTTAAAACTGTTACCCCTCGTCCAATCACTACACTCCCTGATAAACAGCTCCTCCCCATCTTTCCTGTAGGCCCCCTTTAAGTACTGGAAGGCCGCTATAAGGTCTCCACAGAACCTTCTCTTATCCAGGCTAAACAACCCCAACTCTCTCAGCCTGTCCTCATAGGAGAGGTGTTCCATCCCTCAGATCATCTTTGTGGCCCTCCTCTGGACCTGCTCGACCAGGTCCATGTTTTTGCTGTGCTGAGGACTCCAGAGCTGAACACAGTACTCCAGGTGGGGTCTCACGAGAGTGGAGTAGGGGGGCAGAATCACCTCCCTCGATCTGCTGGCCACACTTCTTTTGATGCAGTTGTTTTCATCATTATAATAAGCAGAATATACAAGGAAAAAAACAAATGCGTTTGATTAGTAACAGGATACTGTATCTATGAAGAGAAATCTAACAGATACTCCACATCTGCCTATTTTTGCTCCCCACCAGGTTGATTCCTGTGTCGAGTTCATAACAACTTGTAAGTGTACTAATGTGTTTCTTTTAGAAAATGACTGATTCCAAAATGTCAAGTGATGAAAAATCCTGTGTGCTCCTAAGTGTAATGTTCCAATGGTTAATTACATTCATCGTTAAAAATGTTTCCCTTTTTTCTGTTCTGAGTATGTCTAACTTCAGCTTCCAGCCATAGCATCTCATTATACTGTTGTCTGCTAGATCAAAGAGGTCTCTTCCCTCAGAAATCTTTTTGTGTTAATACTGATCATCCATAATTCTATAAGTTGAATTCTGATGTTATTGAAGTTGATCTGATTTTTCATAACCTTTTTGACTCTTACACTAAATGAATACAGGAATGTAAAGTTGAAATGAATGACGTATTTCATATTGCTTTATTTTAGTATTTACATCTGTTTGACAATCTGAATGACTATTGAAAGTTTGGGGGATTTATAAGTGTCCTTGACAAAATAGCTGTTTTTCTAAAACATTTTCCAAAACCTGTAAGACCCTGGAGATTTTTTTATTTTATTGCCATGGTCAATGATCTTGTCATAATGTTTAAAATCATCCTTTTTTCTTCCTGAAGTGATATTACTCTCTAAGAAAGGGATGCACTTTGGGGAAAAAAAAAAAAAAAAAAGACTGAACCTTGTAACAGGATATGGAAAATATTTTAAAGTTAAACCATATTATGAAATTTATCTAGTCAGTATAATTTTAATTTTAAGAAACTGCTTTAAAGCAACCTCACACTGACCCACTTTTTTTTGTCGTTTCTTCAATAAAAATTGATAACACATTCTTGTCCTTGCAGAATTATTGTATTGACGGAGGAAATTTAACACCATGCTTGATTAATGACCAAGGCAGCGCTCTATCAAACACGCAACATGCACTAAGATATTCGATGCATCTGACAGCCCAAGAAGGATTATTCTTCGGAGGAGTGGAAAGCAGACCGTGACAAAATTACAGTTGCCGATGCATCCTGCCGCATCAACAAAATGGCACACCACAACAAATGGGACTCTTGACCTCATCGCTTACAGTGGAGCAGATCATTTGTATAAACAAGTTATTTAGGTGCTCAGACAGTTTTCTTTAATGTACTTTGCCGTTGATTAATAAGGCCTCCCTCTGCCTTTTGCACAACACTTGTTAGAGAGTGTTGGAGAAGGGAGAGAAGCAAAGCATAGTCTTGGGGATAAAGCAATACACTGGAAATTCTAATTCTGTACAAATCTTTCCTACAGATCTTTAGTTCTAAATTGGGCAAATGACATATTTGCTAAGGCTTCATGTCAAGAAAGTATCATGCATAAGTATGCCTGGAGGTACCATGTGTAAACATAGAAAAAGCCCAGAAATGCCAACTCCATTTTCATGGCAGACCTTTTGTATGTGTTATCGTGAGAGTTGTGCTAATTTTTAAACCAACACAGCTGGTATTTTCTCTCCTAATTACAGATATATGTTCTCCTCGAAGATTATTAAATATATTTTATCACACTTCCGGTATTTTTTTCTCTTTTCTGCATCTTACTTTGGAATTTGAAAACATGGGAGGAAACAGAGCAGTTTCTGTTACAGCCAGAGAGCTTTTCTAGAACGTTATGCTGTGTATTTTCATTGGAAACTGAGGATTCACTGTAAAAACAATGTTTTATTGAAGCATTGATTTAAACTAATGTTTTTCAAAATAACAAGATTTATACACCCATCTGTTTAACTTGTAAGGAATGAATTTTCAAAGGTCATTCTAGGTATCCTAGTATTTCAAGTTGTCATCAGTTTCTGAACTATCATGCAGGGAAATGATTCAAATGCAGGGCTGTCTGATTTCTAGCTTATTTCCATTATGTAAGGAAAATCTCTAACTCCAGAGGACTTTTATAAGCTAGCTATAGAGTCTCCATGCATCAGGCAGCCTCTGTCCATTTCTTTTCCTGAAAATAACAAAACCCTAAATTTATTTTACTTTTTTACAGCAATTTTTATGGTTCGTTTGTTTTATTTTTTTAGAAATTTTGACTCTATGTTTCAATTTAGAACAAGCATACTGAAATAATTTCTGATTTTTTCTAGAGAAAGAAATATGTCATTAACGAGGTAAGTAAGACTCTCTTTTCATGTTACAGTCTTTATTTCTGTCCTTTAGTATTAGATTTCAGAAAGGCTGGTTAATTCTCTTGCTTTTGTCTTTCTTGTTGATTCTTGACACTATTCAAAGTTAAAAGAGGATATTTCTGAACAAAACAATAAAATATGTGCTTAAACTTCCATTTCAGCTAAAGAGAGACAGATCTTAGAAATGTCAGGAATATTGTTCTTGTCCATTTAAAAAAAAAAATCAAATCAGGTCATTTACCTAGACAATCCAAGGCACGCTGGGAGTCTCTTTAGATCCACATCTTTTAAAAGAGCTATAAGAACAAGTAGACTGTATTCTGCGATCATAAATTATTATTTTACATATTTTTTTAGTTTCACCTATTTTCATATTTTGCTTATTTTCTGGTGTGTTAGCAGTTATATTGAAGCAACAGAGAAACATTTTGAATTTTTTCCTTCTTCACAGTTGTTGGATCATATTTGAAGAAATACTGATTTGCAATTTAAGTTACTCTAACGTATCTGGACTTTCATATTCTCCTTCAATAGTTTACCTTTCCTTCCCCAAACCATACAATCTGTTATATATCCCACAGCAAATATTCTTACTCCACTCCCCCAGTGCATAATTTTCAAGGAAACATCCTCACTCAATCGAAGCCTTACAATTAAACGATGAACCAAACTAACCAGAATTTGGTCAGTGATTCACAGCAACACAGAAGAAGAAAAAAAAGATGCTACTCTTGGTTGAAGGAAAAAAACCAACTTATGGGAAAGGCTGTCCATTTTGTGGTCCAATTCTCTCCATTAAAGTCTGTCCATGTTTCCGCACTGGTACAAAGCAAAGCTCTCTTTCCTCTTAAGAGTATAAGACATCTTGCATCTACAGCTAATGGGCTCACAAGGATCTTAGTAATTAAGGAGATTGGCAGAGCTGTGGAAATCAAAAATATCATCTTTTGCAACCCTTTTGCACCATCTCTAGTGGCCGTTGAAACAGGGGAGGAGAAACGAAGCGGTGTCGGACTGCTCAGTGTTGCACTGAATGGTTTGCTGTCTTTGCTGCAATCCATCCTCCTGTCCTAGGAGGAGGCAAATGAGTGAGTGATGTATGGCCAGCGTTGGGCTGGACTGACCGATACTTACCCTGTTTTGCTGCTCCTAGCTTTTTTCTGCTTAGCTGTTTACAGAACCTATGCCTGACACTGGACTAAACAGTGTTGACTCTCAGTGTTCTGCATAAATATTCAGCTCTGCATTAAACTCTTTGAGACTTATGTATTGATCTTCCCATCATCACAAGTGTCTATGTTTTATCAGGCAGTAGCATCATCTGTTCAGTATATCTCTTTGTCTTTTCTGGTAGTCACGTTTCCTCACTGCGTTGCAACTAAATAATGACAGAATCTAAATATTGTGATTGTTGTTTGTATGATCAATATTCATTTGCACAGTCAATATGCATTGTACTGTTGGAGTCATGGGTCAGTACTGTGGTCCCTGCCTGATGCAGCTTTCAGCGCAGGAGGGGCATTGCTTTCCTGGAATTGTCATTATCCTTCTCTGCAATCTTCTCATCAAGAAACTGCTGTGTTTCATATGTTCCTGGTGATGTAAGCAGAGAAGAGCTCAGACCAACACCTAGATGAAAGCACAGCTTGATTTTGCAGTTAATAATATGACTGTGACTGAAACCAGAAGCTTGTACTCTTTAAACCCCAGTCCTCACTCCTTCTTTAGGTAGATCTCCTATTACAGTATGAGTGAATCTGTTAATTAATTTGCTACAGCGAGCAGGAGATATCTGTCAGCACAGACGAGTTACTGCAGTAAATACCCATTTTAACTAAGAATGTATAAATTAATATTTCAGATTCAGTTATGCAACCTTTGTTGACAAGCGCTGTCTCCTTTGTGATGAGTACTATAACATCTGCCTGGAAAAAGGAGTACCTGTCTAAGCAGGGATGTAGTAAACATAATCTTGCTGTCGGGATGTAGTTTAACAATATATGACTGATTCACTGTGACTACAGGCAAATGAGAGAGCTATCAAGACCACACTAAAAGTATTCACATCTGAAGTATAGTCTTCCCATCCTTCTCACAGCCACAGAGAACAATTAGTTTATAATACAGTCACAAAGATTTGTTGCCAGTATCGCTTGCTTTGGTACAGGAAAAGTTTCAGCTGCACTGGAATGACTTGCACAGGAAAAAAATGTACAGATTTTCCTGCTGGAAAAGGAAGGGGGAAAAAATTCAGCAGGCTTTCAAAATCTTGCAGGGGAATTTCAGTTTGTATTGTGCTGCCAAGCACCTTAGTGTTTTGCCACTAAATTGGTATTGTGCTGTTTAGAGAAGCTGCTTGGTGACATCATTCCTAAAGATGGGGTGAAGTGTCATTTATATCCTGTGATACGCAGCTGTATGTCTCTCGCTGTGGGGAACCTGCAGCTTCTTCTGTGCTGTGGAAGAATGATTGATACATGTACTACTGTGAGATGTCATGACCATGTCATCCTAAACCCCGAAAGTCAAGTGATAAAACTTGTTTCTCCATCATGACCCTGCATTTGTGACATTTTCCTCTTACTGAGCCTTCATTTTTTTCCAGAGATGAGGACACGCAGTGTTTTTGTGAGGTCGTGACCTCCAGGCTCAATAATTATTTTTTCTCTCTGGCCCATTTCCACAGTTTTCTCATTCAATTTCATTAACCTGGTAATGAGGGGAAGAAGTAAGACAGGTTTTAGTGTACACCAGCGAGTTTCAGGGGAAGGCAGGCAATTCCGTTTCTAACTGAACCCCACGTATACCATGTTGCATTACAGAGCTCATGTGACTTGAGTTACATGAAGGAATTTGTTGTGCCACAACAAATTCTGTGCAGCACTGTAGATGAGGATCTAGAAAGGTAAATAAAAAAAACCAAACCAACCCTGAACAGAAGAATTGGAACAAAACATTCATTCTGTGAACATTTTAATCTCCACTTGCTTTTATGGGGACTGTGAGCAAACAAATTTTTATTTGAAAAAAAAAAAAAATTGGAATAGCTAAGCATTAGGTATGAATGACCAAATTGGTGTTTTATTTTGTATTCACATAGAAAGTATTGCGGACCACTCTGAGATCTCACAGCACTTTGGGAACTAGCAGCAGCCAGAATGAAGACATTTAGCATATATGATGGGGGTGGGGGGAATTTAAACTTAGATAGGGAAATAAATTGAGGATTGTATTAATGTCATAAAAACTGAGAGCAAACAGATAAGAATCACACACAATGTTTTTTGCTGTTAGGAGGCACACCATATGGTGGCAATTTTGACATCTACATGCTAAAGATGTCAATAAGATTTGGGCCTCTCACTGCAAGAAAAACATTGAGGTGCTGGAGCGTGTCCAAAGAAGAGCAACGAAGGTGGTGAAGGGTCTTGAGCACAAGTCTTTTGAGGAGCAGCTGAGGGAACTGTGGCTGTTTAGCCTGCAGAAAAGGAGGCTGAGGGGAGACCTTATCACTCTCTACAACTACCTGAAAGCAGGTTGTAGAGAGGTGGGGGTAGATCTCTTCTCCCAAGTATCAAGCGATAGGACAAGAGGAAATGGCTTCAAGTTGTACCAGAGGAGGTTTAGATTGGATATTAGGAAAAAAACCTTCACCAAAATTGTTGTCAAGCATTGGAACGAGCTGCCCAGGGAAGTGGTTGGGTCACAATCCCTGGAGGTATTTAAAAGACATGTAGACATGGTTTAGTGGTGGACTTGGCAGTGTTAGGTTTATGGTTGGACTTGATGATCTTAAAGGTCTTTCCAACATAAATGATTCTATGATTTTATGATTCTAAGATTACACCTCAAAGACGCAGGAAAAGAGAGAGTTGCCCTGGGCTCTGGTCTGTCTGAAGCTACATTTTAGATATTAACAGTACTTATTCTTAGTCCAGTGATGCTTATAGACCACAGGCATCATGCAATCACCCCCTGGGGGGGGCTAATTCAGCAAAGGCAAAAGAAATTATCTCTATTCTGTGTCCTTGAAAGGTAGGACAAGAGTATTGTGTTTAACATAGCAAGGAAAATTCAGGTTAAATATTAGAAGCAAAAAGACTGTCAGGGCTGTGATACACAGGGATATATTGACTAGGCAAGCCATGGAGTTGCTAACGTGTGAGATCATTATGAACAGGTTATACAAACATCTCTTAGGAATGACAGGAACAACTGAACCTACTTTAAAGAAGGCAGAAAAACTGCATGATTTTTGGTCCTTCCAGCCATGTAGGTCTATATTTCTGGGTGATCTGGGATAAAATAGGAAACCATCTGAGAATTTAAAAAAAAAAAATAGACCAGCAAGAGCAATATAATTTATTCTTAAGTACTTTCCTTCCCCGTGTCTTGTATTTATCCTCTGCTGCCAGCCAAACTCCTTCACAGTCCAGGACCATCTCCTGTAGCAGTCCATCTCCATGAAGAGCCTCTCTGCCTCATTTCCTGCTGAGGAGGAAAACATTAGAAGAAATCTGTTCTCAAGTGTTCCTACAAAAGGAACACACAATCCATACAACTATGAGGCTTCTGGCATCCTCCTACTGTCTTGGCTTTTTGCCAATTCTCTTTTTCTTAGTGTAGAGGTATGTCTGTCTTTTTTTTTTTGTTGTTGTTCCCATTCAAAGTTTGAAAGCTATAACCCCTGTATCGCGAGTTCATTTACTAACCATTTTCCTTTCGTGTTATATCTTCATTTTTTGCCTGTGTGAGAGCAGATTCCTCTTTCCAAAGTAGTTTTTCAATCTTGGTCAGTTTACTCATCCACATTAGCAAATCTTAGGTGCTCTGCATTGCAGTGTTCCCCATAGCCTCTCTCTCTTGATGTAGGATCTAAACTTTTTGTACTTTGCAATATATTTAAATTAACGATCTATAGTATACGGTGTGATTAGTAGTCTGGGTAATTCTGTATTAGAAAATTAGCACCTGATATAGCTTTGGTTGTTGTTTTTTTTTAATAAGAGTTTTAGCTGTTGATTTAAGCTACCACTGTGAAAGCAAGTACTTTAAAAAAAAAAAAATTGGACATGCAGTTCTACATTTGCCAGCTCAATATGCTTATGTTACCCAAAACACTCCTTGTTTAACATTATTATTGTCTTCCATGGGACTACCTGAATGAGCAAAAATTTCTCACATGAGCCAGCTGTGTGTCCCAGACGGTATTCAGCCATACCTACAGCCTTCACAGTTTTCACATAATTCTCTTGGCAGTATTGCTGGACTTCACTCTTTGCACTGCATGTTTTCAAAGGGAAAAAAGAGTGGGGCTGTGATTTGGCAGTTCTGGATTCTCTAATCATGTCTGCCCTGGTCTTCTATGGCTTGAGGAAAGGTTTGCTCCTCAGTTGCTGCCTTTATAAAACAGTGACAATAGTTTTGATATAGAACATGTCTGTGGTAAAAATACACCTATAAAATATTTGCCAGTCTTAGGATGGCAGAGACTAGATGAAGTTTAAGTCACTAATTATAGATAAACTAGAAGGCAAAGATTAACTTCATGTAAGTTGTTTTTTTATTGAAATTCGCTGTATGCATTGGGTGTATGAAGAGAGAAGGAAAGCAAGAGACTTTCCATCCAGAAATGTGCAAAAAAAGTGTGGTGGTTTGGTGTTTGGTTTTTTTTTTTCCAAAAAAAACATTGAGGACTTCTACCTTTATTGATCCAGATTTACTGCAGTGGTTAGAAGTAGTGCACTAACTTTACAACACACTTAGTGTTCACAAATTGGCTGAGTGTATGGTATATCATGCCAACACTTACACTCTTTTACTGCAGTGCTTTAAGGCCAGGACCTAGCTATATTTCAGAGGAGTAAAAAAAAAAAGGCTTGTAATTTCATCACTCTCCAAGTAATGTGGTAGTACTGCAATACTCATGGAGGGGATATTGACTCAGCACGTACTGGTATTTGGCTCTAAATCACTACCTGTATGACTGATAAGGGAACAATACCTGTGGGCTGTATTGCAAAGAAATGGCATGCTTGACTGCACATCACTAAATGTATGAATTCAATACATAGAGTCTGGAGATTTTACCACTAATTCAGAAAGACGACAATCTACAGAAGGAGCTCAGGCTTCAAGGCCGGCAGTTGCCTGATCAATTTGTAAAATCACAAATAGGTGAAGAGAATACTACTTTTGTTTTCAGGGTATTTTGCTTGGATTTGTTTTCTTTTCACCTGCTGTATATACCAGCAAATCTGTTCTGATCGCATTCTTTCTATGAGGCCATTCTTCCCTGCAAACACTCTGTATCTGACTCCTTGCAGACTTTTGTGAACAATTCATCAAGGAAAAAATGTCAAATGAATGTGACTTTGTAGCTAAAGCTGTGTGAAAGTCAGCAGGTTTTGTTCAATGGGATGTGTGCACACAGTGTATTTTGGTTTTGGTTTGCATGGATTCATGCCTTCTGAGCTACAGGTTCAGACAAGTCATCGAAACCCTCTTCAAATGTCCCCATTTATTCTGGTTTCATGGTGAAACCACTGTAAACAGTCGGCTCCTATATTTGAAAATAAAAAGGCATGACTCACCTCTACTTTCTTCCAGCTTTATGCCATTTCTAACTCCACTGATTTCAGTGTCGGGCTGATTTTAGAGAAGTTAAACTGACATAAACTTAAAATGATACAACATTGAATCAGATCCCTCAGGCTTAAAAGATGTATTGCAATGGTATCTGTTCACTGACCTTTGTGAAATGAATATGGAGATTTCAGTTCAGTTCCTATTTGCAGCACATTGTCAGCACTAAAGCCACCATCATTAACACATCTCCTCTCTGCAGTGCAACAGCTCTGCAGAAGTATAGACCTTTATTCAGACAAGAGTAAGAGACAGTGTCATATATCTTAGGAGAGGAGGACATCTCTGGGGTCATCAAACACTGCATTCTGCATCCATATCACACACAAAAAAATCCCTTTTATACATTGAAAACCTTTCTATTACAGAGGTGGGTTGTTGTTTTTTTTTTTTTCCTTCTCTTTGCTTGACAATAATCCTCTTCAGCAATCGGGTTGGTCAGTGGAAGCACTTCTGCCAGGACCTTCATGAACGGCTTCAGTTTGGTCTTTTCACCTTTCAGCTTCTTGACACAGAATAATAAAATATTCAGACTTCAAATAAAGAAAGAGTATTTCACAAACTGCAGGATAACCCTGCCACTAGAACTGTCCATGCATTGGGAGATACATGAGCATCTGAGGACTGAGGTGATTTTGCCTTTTCAATAGTTTACTTTTAAAAATTTTATTCCCCACCTACCTGTGGGACCTGAGAGTGAACTTTCTTTATCCTTTCCAGGTAGTTTTGTGACCTGGGCATGCCCCCCCTTATCTTTCCCTACATTAATCACTGTGATCTGCAGTGAGAGAATACTTATACATGTAAAGCCCCTAATTACAACCATATATTGATTTCTTCAAAAACAAGTTATTTCCCTATAATCTTGTTGGAAAGAAAAGTAATTTTAAAGAAGTAGTAAACAAACTGCTAATTCCTTCTCAAACGATGTTTCAGGCAATTGTGATGTCTGTGCTAACACAAAGCATTGCAACATATAAAACTGAGGTGTAGTTTGCACTTTTGATGGAAAATCTGATGTCTGTGAAAACTGGTGGAAATCAAATTGTTTTACTTTTCCTTCTTGTGCAAAACCTGATGAAAACATATTTTAGCTGGAATTTTTCCAAACCTTTCTCAAGATTACCTGCTTTGAAAAATACTTTGAAGTTTACTGATGAAAAGCACACTAGGTAGTAGCTGAATATTATTATAAACACATGAGACAGGAGATCTGAAAAACCTTTATTATTATGTGCTGAATTATTCTTATGGTGAAGAACACCACAGATTTCTGTTTTCATTTACCTTCTATTGCTTGAAAATGCCAAATCACTGTTAATAGTAAAAATGTGCAGATTAATAGTTTTCTTACCTATATATTTATCTTGGCAGACCACAGAGAACCTTGATTGTATTTACTGTTTCTGGCCCATGAATATTGTCACCTTTTTTCCTTGATTTACACCCAGGGCTCTAATCATAAACCATCTTAAAAAGAAAATGTGTGAGGCTGTCTGCCAGAGCTTTCAGAAGGAGCTTGTCATAACTCAACAGCCCTTCCAAAAGTAATTTTCAAAAAATTAATTTTGTTGGTGTTAAAGATATTTGTACTTTAAAACTTAAGTATTAGTTCCACATCCACGTTCTTGAGGGGAAAAAACACCCCATAGTATATGTTTTCTGTAATAAACTTACTACTTCTCCAGAAAAGAGAAGAAAAAAAAAACTTTTAATATTTCTTTCATATGCAAATTCTAATGAAAAAGTATGTAAGTGCAATTTACTTGGGCAGTAAACCATGGGATGTTATGGCTGAAATTCTATTCTAAAGTAGAATGGGTGTGAATGGGATTATCTATTGAAAATAAGATTATGGACAGGAAATGCTATTATATATTTCTTATTCAAGATCTTTTTACCAATAGATAATAAAAAAAATATTACCTATATATACATACACACACAACCATACACTCATACATAAGTGCATATGTGTATGTATATATCTCTCTCTCAAATATGTGCATGTGTATTTAGATAGATAAAGCTGTATCTACAAAATTAATACCTAACTTGTAAGGAATGAAAAAGATTAATTCTTCCATGGCAGTTTTGAAGAATCTATAATATGCCATCATAATGCCGGTAAAGCACATCTCAGCTTTGCAAGTTTATTACACAATAATTTGTTCTCTCTAGAAAGGATTCACTCATTGGGCAAGGAGTTGAGTTTTCAGAAAACTTTTCGTTGAGAAATCATATCCTCCCGATGTTCCAAATTTTATTCACAAGTATGTTGTCACTTATACTCCCATTTTGGTCCAAGATAGCTACAGACATACCCAGTCTTATCTGAGCCCGCTTTGAAATAAATTCAAGAGGTATCAGGCTATCAGTGAAGAAACTTTCCTTGTATCCTTAGTTTTGTCATTAATTCATCAGAGTCATTTTTTTACAAAGGGGGGATTTTTGTGCTTACACATCTCATGAAAGTTCTACTGATATTAGTTTCTTTGATATTAATAAAAAACACCGTGTAAGCTATGTATTTCTGCCTTTGCAATGGCTAATGAGGTTTTACTCTTCAAAGAACAATGAATTGATAGAATGATCTCTACCTTAATGTTTTAAATTTATGCTGAGATGAAAAAAGCTAGTATTTTCGGAACTGGTTGCTAGAATTATGCCACTTGGTAATTTAAAAAGGATTCCCATAGGAAGTGGAAGGAGCAATTAAATGTTGAGCAAGTATAAGATGGAAAGGAGTATATGGAGTTACAAAACTTGAATTGACTGAAATAAATTGTTTGTTCATGACCATTGCACAAAGAGAATGAGACAACACAAACAAGTAGGATAGGACCTATCCAAATTCCTCAGATGAACCAGATGTCCTAAGAGCTGGACAATACTTGTTCATGTAAACTTAATATAAGGCTTGGATAGTAAAGCATGAGACTCAACTCTTAGACTCACAGAATAATTTATGTCAGAAGGGATGCTTCATCTGCCTAGACATGGCTTCCAGCAGTCCAGCATTCCAAAAGGATTTTCTGTTTTATAGATGTCTAGATTTCTTGGCTGACAGAGAGTGAATCAATCAAATATCGTGCAGAGTTTAAAATGTAAATTTCTTAAGACTGAGTTTGTAACTACACATTGCACACTTTTTCCACCAGACGGTGAGCACCTGAGAGAATATATCTAATTAATTGTGTCCAGTGGATTATGCAAAGCTCTTCGAAGTCAATGGAACTTCCATCCAATTACACTACTGCACAAATTAATATTGTTCAACCATAGTGTCAGTGTGCGTATAGGTATATAGCATTACCTCAACCTAGCTAAATGGCATAATCTTGGTGTGGATGATTAATTTCAGTGTCCAAGTTCAGTTTCAGATGTTTCAGAAATACCTAGAAAGAAGTTTGACAGTTCTATTGGACATTTTTCACACACCCGCATCTGCTTACCTATCATACGTGCTTAAGATGGGTGCATGTCCCTGAGTCATCCATCTCCAGTGATTTTCCACAGGAAGCTCTCAGTATTCCCTTAGACTAAACTCTTGACATATGAGCAAAATAAAGCTAGGTGTCAGCGTCCTCAGTTTTACAGAAACTGCCAGTAAATTTTATCTTTTTGAACAGTGTTTTAATATAATATTTAGGAATCCCAAAGAACATTAATTAGTCTTTCAGCATTTTATGGATGGGCTGATAACTGAGCTTTAGAAAACCAAAATTCTTGTTCTGCCACAGATTTGTTGCATGACTCTAGAAAATGCAATTAATTTCTGTTACCAACAGGAATAAAGTCCCTGCATTGCTCTTGGCTGCACTGTATCTTTTTAGAATATATGAATGAAATTGATATTAATGGAATTGCGTTTCTTCAAAGTTTAAGACAGTGGATTTTGACAGTCATCACAGCCTTAAAGCATTACTGCTGTGTTACCAATTAACTGTGCATTCTGGTTCACTTTGGGGTTGTGTCACAAGCTGTTTCAGCTGTATATCTGTTCTTTCCCTCAGACCTCCTTTGAGACCTTCTTACAACCATAGAATCGTAGAATAGTTTGGGTTGGAAGGGACCTTTAAAGGCCATCAAGTCCAACCCAACTGCAATAAGCAGGGACATCTTCAACTACATCAGGTTGCTCAGAGCCCCGTCCAACCTGACCCTGAGTGTTTCCAGGGATGGCACATCCACAACCTCTCTGGTAAGCCTGTCCTAGTATCTCACCAACCTCACAGTAAAGAATGTCTTCCTAATATCTAGTCTGAATCTACCCTCTTTCAGTTTGAAACCATTATGCCTCCTCATATCACTACACTCTCTGATAAAGAGTCCCTCCCCATCCTTCCTGTAGGCCCCCATTAAGTACTGGAAGGCTGCTATGAGGTCTCCCTGGAGCCTTCTCTTCTTCAGGCTGAACAACCCCCACTCTCTCAGTCTTTCCTCATAAGAGAGGTGTTCTATGCCTCTGATGTTTTTTCTGGCTGATATTTGGAGATATCCTTCTCCAAATTAAAGTTTTACGCTGTCATTTTTCTTGCAGTAAAATCCCATGCTCTGCCTCTCCAAACCAAAGATTTTAAACTGCAGGCTTCTCCAAATTACAATAAATTACCTTTTTTTGATCTGTTAATTTAAATTTAGGGGGAATCTAGCAGAATATTCTGATATCAAGGGAATAACTGTCTCTAACAAGAGACTTGGATAATGAAGCGTTCAAATCAAAAATATTTCAGAGAGGATGTATCAGAAGGAAATGCATGTAGAAGGAGCACGTCTGACTGCTGGCAACATGAAGCTTATGTCACCCACTTAGTGCATTGAAATGTTAAGTTGTTGCAATACTTCTATCTTGGATTAAGGTTTTACTTAGCCTCAGGTTAGGATTGGCATTTGAAGTAGTTTCAAAACCTTTGTCTTCATAGTCCTTTTGAAGCAGGCTAGACTATTTTGTTTTCTCCTCAGTGTTTTTAGATACCACATTCTTTTTCTCATCAGATGAGACAAGTACAGTCACAACCCAGATCATGGAAACACGTCCCATTTTGAATGTTGATACAATAATCTGTGAAGACAGCAGTATTTCATAGCCTTTGTCACACGAATCCTAAGTCTTTGCAGATTTCTTATACTTCCAGTTACCTCTGTTCTAATTAATAATCCTTCCTTTACAAAAAAAAAATAAAAATCCATTCAGTATAAGTGGGCTAAGTGCTATTTATCTAAAAGCCTCTGGCAGCTGAAGTCTGGATTAATCTTCTAGGCCAAATCAAATCATGTCAACTCAGATCAGCTTCCTTGTATAATCTGATTTTTGTGGGAAAGTCAGCTTTTCTCCCTTTATGTGACCTATGACAGCAATGTGAAGAAGGAAACTTGGCATTTCTGTGTGAGGTGGATCCTCAGATCATGGAAATCAGCACAGATTTCGTTCTTTTCCTAGAACTTTATCAATTTAAATCACTCGAAGATATGGCTTGAACTCTTTAATATATTTCATGCATCATAAATCTGGAAAGTAATAAGTCCAAAAACTTATCTTCCTATTTTATTGCTTTCTTTTGTCATAAAGTTTGTGTGTTTCTATTAAAAAATCTTACCTATCTTGCATAATTTTAAGAATGGCAACATAAATTCTCATAGTTGTTCTCCATATGTATATTCTTATGTTTAGGTATTTTGTTAGCTTCTATTCTGCTTTACAGCATTTATTTCACAAACTTTATGCATAAGAAAACCTATGCAAGTCTCCATTTTAAAATGAAAAGTCTGTAAGAAGCCTGCGGAAATTTCAGTAAACAGCAAATGTTCCTGCAGATAGATATTGACCGTACAGTGTGACTAAATTATATCCATCTCCTCTCTCTCTTTCTGTCATGCTTTTGAACTAGACTTCAGTCACCAGTCACTTTGGTTTAAATTCCCATTTCCAGAGTAATGCTTTTTAACAGTGACAATTGCTGATGATAATTTTATACTCTAAGCAGGTTAATGTATTCATTTTTTTTTCTTAAGCAAGTTGCCAAGTATGGTACCTCCAGTGGCAATTTACGTTCTGATTCTAATTTGGCTTCTGTGGTATAAAAGTTTGTTCTTAACCTTAACAATTTTGTTATTCTGAACACAGAGTTCTGATCCAATGTACATTCTGGCCTACAGACTCAAGGTCAGTGATATTGGAATACCATTAGAGTAAATTTCAGCCACAAAAAAAAAAGAGTGCATGACAAAACATAGGTCTCAAAGTTATTCAAGCCTCTCCAAAATATCCAAAAATCGGAAACGCAGGACTGGAGGATGGGAGAATCATAGGTAGGAGAGAATTTTGGGTCAGGCAGCTATTTATGTACTGGGATTTTTCTTTTTGTCTTTTTTTTTTTTTTTTTTAATTGTGAAGGACAGTGTTAATTCTAAATCAGCAATAAACTAGCCATAAGTCGCTTCACTTATGGCATTAATTTCATGTCATATGTTATGGTGCTTCTGGCAGGAAGCTAAATTGGCTTTTTCATTATAAGTGAACATTTTTTCTCTTTTTTTTTTTAATGTATTCAGCATCTTTGACAAGGAGAGATAGTCGCGTCTGTAGATTACTACCTGTATGCTATGTCAAATTCACTGCTTTGCAACAAGACTGCTGTGAACATAACAACTTAATCATAAAAGGGAGTTATTTAGGGTTGAATCCATAAAGGAAATTAAAGTGTCAAGTCTGACTCTTGCATTCAAAACGTAAACCTCAAACTGAGATATCTGCACCTCCCTATGACAGTCCTCTCCTGTGTTTCCTAAACTGAAGATGTTTGGGCAATGTGACTTGTGATGCAGAGGTTCCCCAGAAGTCTAAGATTTCTTCTGGAGTATTTCCAAAACAATCTTATTCTTGATAAAACCGATCTTTTGCATCTGTCAGATGCCTAATCTCTCTCAGAATCACAAACTGAGATTTGCTATGCCTGTCATTAGTGCCAGAAGTGACAGGAATGAAATCTTATGCAGGATGTGGATTTATTGATTTTTGACTGCCAGGGACTTCAATGTCATAACCCCTACCACCTTCAAGTTTCTTCTAATCATCAGTAAATGAGCTATTCCTGTGTGTCAGGAGGTAAATATCTTTGAACTTCCTTTAATGAACTAATTTGAATTTGTGCAGAATAATTAAAGTTTCTTTAAGTTATCAAGCAAACAGTATTAGCGTGACAGTGTAGCCTAATGGTTGAGGTATCTAGATTAGAAAGGAAGATTAAGGGATGCACTGTGTTCCAGTGCCCTCTAAATTATTTTACCTATTTTATATTGGAACAATTGCTATAAAACAGACTTTTCAAAACTTTTGGTGTGATTTAAGATTACACTTTAGGACTAATATTCTGACTGGAAAGAAACTATTGACTGAGATATGATCTATGTATTCATGAACACCAACAAATGATCCTGAACAAGATCTCCATGATCTCTTTAAAATATCAGTTATGAAAATAAGGCTTAAAATTTCAAGAAGAGCAGAGTGATGTCTGTTCATTTTTGCAGAGACATGGGTCTTTGGAGCTTATATTACTTGACATCAAAATTAAAGAATAGGTGGCAGTTATGCTGTCCTTCAATACTTTCCTCTGTCCTCTACAATGCTGAAGTGCCTTTTAAACTCATGCATAACTTTTCTCTTTTTTTATATGTATTTTAAGATCTCTCATATCAGAGATCCCAGATAATAGAGCATAGAATCAAATCCTTTAGATTATTCTACTATGAGACAGGTGAGCTGGCAAAGCTGGAAATTACACTAACATGAGCCACTGAAATCCCAGTGTAAGCAGCTAACCTCTTCTGTTCCGGCTCACTTGTCCTCTGGGAAATTTTAGCTGGAGCTGTGAATCTACGAAAATAATGTCTCCACCTCAGAGAACAGACTGTACATATTCACTTTAGCCATTAGTTTCCCTGGAAACTTAGCAGAGACACCAGAGCAAAGTGCTTTTGCTAGGAAGCACTGCTCGGGAGCTGAAATCCTGCTGTCTGCACAGTGCTTACCATCTGTAGGTTAGTGCTAGGTTTCCTTTGGAAGCTTCATCTGCTTTTACTGCCTTCAGTGACTTAAAGCTATACAATACTTTGTATTTTTAACGTTAAGGTTACCAGCTGGAGATCATTGACTGGAGTGAAAAAAAAAAAAAGGTGGCATATGTGGATAATATATACATAAGTGATTTATAGAAACAACCACGGCAAAGAACTGATGAGCTACTTGGGGAAGAGCAACCACTGCTTTGGTCAAACACTTCTGTTCTGACATCATTCCCAATTTGTCTGCCTGTTTACCATATTCTTGAATCTCCCTGTCTTTCTTTCTGAAGCAATTGATACCTACTTTCCCCTTTCCTGCAGGGCTTCTGGCTTTTCATTTTACATTTCTTCTACTGTGTTGCTTTATACCATAGCTTATAGCATTACCTTCATACAATGAACTTTTGTCATAATTTCTGTTGTTCCTTTTCTAGGCATTGATTTGTTAATCTATCCAGATTTAATTTTGATCTTATTTAGGTACAATCAGTTAGTGCTACCCAGGGAGTTTCCTGATATCAATGAGATCATGGCAAGAAGGGTAGTAGTAAAGCTGATCCAAACTGAAATTACCAAGACTACTCTTCTTCCAATTATAACTTTAAAAAATACCTGCAGACTTATGTGGGAATCAGAACTAAAGATGTGTAGCCCATAGGTCCACAAGAAATCCCTGAAACTTTAGCTTAGATTTTTGGTTGCACATCTGTAAAAAAGGGAATAGTTTCCACTGAAAACCCAGAGTGAAAGTATCTGCATTTAATAATAACAACAATAATGAAATTAATAATTAAAAAACCCCAACAAAACAAAACAAGAAAACCAGATAACATTAATTGCTTAACCTTCTCCAGGTTTTTACCACAGCTATGGTTATTTCTATTTTACTCACAGTTGGAAGGAATTGGATGCCCTCTTATTGGTCTTTGTAATTATTTGCCTCTTCAAACCTGGTGGAATATTTGATGAAGCGGCACATATTCTGTACAAATGCGAAGTGACCAGCGTGAAGAGGTTTGGCTGGAACCTGATGAGAAATGTAATCCCAGAAAAGGCCCCCAATCTATATAAATTAACACAATTAAGGCTCATCGAACACTCCTCTGGACCCACTGTCAAAGCAGATAGACAACCATCCAGCAGTGTGTGAATGTGTAATCAGACAGAGTCTGGAATTCACTGAGATGTGTGGTTATGCTTTGGACACAATGTCAAAACCATTATTTTGCCTTAGACTTTTCTGTTTCTTATACCTCTGCCTCCAGCTCAATAATTTATCCCTCACACATTAGAAGATCACAAGATAAACAGCAAAAAAGTAGCACTAGAAACTAGCACAGCTCTACACAATGGGAATTTAAACACCAAAATAAACTAAACTGTATTTAAAAGCTGGTAGGAAATATAACTGTGATTCAGTTGGACAGATATTATTAACTTAATGGAATATTAATAAGATATTCCATTTATATCTCCTGTTCTGTCCCAAAGTCTCCTGAGATATTTTCCAATGAGATTTTAATGATAATATAAAATGCAGCTACTTCTGGGATAAACATCCATCAAAAATTAGTAACAAATCCATCATTTAAAAGCTGGGTAAGGAGAATTTGCCAACTAATTCCATAAACTGGTATATAGCAAGAATGCCAGGTATGTTTCTAAACCTTCCCCATGTAGTAATTCAAAATTCACACAGTATGGCAAAAGCACAAAACCTAAGCTTGTATCATAGAATCATAGTATCATAGAATCATATAATGGTTTAGGTTAGAAAAGACCTCTAAGACCACCAATTCCAACCGTTAACATAGCACTGCCAAGTCTACCACTAAACCATGTCCCTAAGCATCACATCTACATGTCTTTTATGGTGACTCAACCACTTCCCTGGGCAGCCTGTTCCCATGTTTGATAACCCTTTTGCTGAAGAAATTTTTCCTATTATCCATCCTAAACCTCCCCTGGTGCAACGTGAGGCCGTTTCCTCTTGTTCTATCACTTGTTATTTGGGAGAAGAGACCGACACCCACCTCGCTACAACCTCCTTTCAGGTAGTTGTAGAGAGTGATAAGGTCTCCCCTCAGCCTCCCTTTCTCCAGACTATTATGTATTTCATCTTGTCTTCTCATCGTTATTCTTTTTCTCACTCTAACTAAAACACAGAGCAAAAAGTCGCATAGTCTATAGCTGTCTAGTATAATAGGGAAGTCTTCCCCTCTCATCTGCTCACATTTTACTTTTCTGGTATGCTTTCTTTAACTAATCAACCAGTTTTCCTGAGCTGTATGAGGAAACATGGTAGAAAAATAGGAAATGATAAGGCTGGGAAGAGGATATTTCAGATTTTTATTTTTTGGCATATTAAAAAGGATAACACATTTCTTTGTCTTTTACATCCTTTTGAACATCCTTTTAGCCTACATTACTAACAAGCCTTGTTGCTTCTTATTTAGAAATGCCAGAGAATGCTAAAATTTCTTATGTTTACAACTGACAGGCTCCATGGACTTCAAGGTGGTTTGTTGAATGTAGGACATAAATTTAAACTTCTTTTTGCTTTTTTAAAGTGTGCAGATATGAAGCTACTGGATGTAGTACGTTACATTACATTTTTGCATTTAGCTGGTAAACACAATGTGTTAAGTTAGAAGTGTGAAGAGTTAAACCTCTTCTCATAACTTTCAGTAAAAACATTTTTATGTCATGTTGGTCTAAAACTGATTATCAGTTAAGTTTTGATTTGAAACACTGGGACTTCATATTCCTTTCCATCTATACCTTCCACATTTTAAAAATCTTCAAAGAGCTTTAAAGTATGTAGCAAGGGGAAGAAGAGCCTTACTGGTTTTTGCAACAGCAATAAGGGTGATTTTTTAGCAGCTTTAGCGTGATTTACTAAAATTGCTGAAGCCTTTTCCTTTTTCTCTTGGAATAACTAGAACAGCATACAGAACCTCTGATAGCAGAGCACAGAATCATAGAGTTGTTTGTGTTGGAAGGGACCTTCAAAGATCATCAAGTGCACCCCCCTGCCATGGACAGGGCCATCTTTCACTAGATCAGGTTGCTCAAAGCCCTGTCCAATGTGATTCTGAACACTTTCAGGGATGTGACATCCACAATGTCTCCATGGGCAACCTGCTCCAGTGTCTCACTACCCTCATAGTAAAGAATTTCTTCCTTATATCTAATTGTCTTTCAGTTTAAAACCATTAATCCTTATCATATCACTACAGGCTGTGGTAAAAAAAGTATCTCTCCACCTTTTTTATAAGCCCCCTTTAAGTATTCATAGGCTGCAATAAGGTCTCCCCAGAGCCTTCTCTCCTCCAGGTTGAACAACCCCAACTGTCTCAACTTTTCCTCATAGGTAAGGTGTTCCAGCCCTCTGTCCATTTTCATGGCCCTCCTATTGACCTGCTCTAATAGGTCCATGTCTTTCTTGTGCTGGGTGCCCCAGAGGTGGATACGGGTCTCAGCAGAGCACAGTAAAGGGGGAGAAACACCTCCCTTGACCTGGTGGCCACGTTTTTGTTGATGCAGCCCAGGATATGGTTGGGTTTCTGGGCTGCAAACATACATTACCAGCTCATGTCCAATTTTTCATCTACCAATATCTCCAAGTCCTCCTCAGGGCTGCTCTCGACCCATTCATCACCCAGTCTGTACTTATATGGGGCACTGCCCCAACCCAGGTGTAGAACCTTGGACATGGTCTTTTTGAACTTCATGAGGTTCACATGCACCTACTTCTCCAGCCTGTCAAGGCCTCTCTGGATGACATCCCTTTCCTCAAGCATATCAACTCAGCTTGGTGTCATCTATAAACTTGCTGAGAGTACACTGAAACCCACTGCCTATGTGATTACTAAAGATACTGAACAGTACTTGTCCCAGTACAGACCCCTGAGGGACACCACTTATTACTGATCTCCATTTGGACATTACTGATATCCCTTTGGACACTGATCTCCATTTGGACAGATAAAATTATATACATTGATGTTGCCATAAAAATCAATAAATATTAAAGTCTGCTTGTGAAATGAAGCTCGTTTTATACTCAGAAGAGATGACAGTGGAAAAGGAGGAGCTCCATCTACACTAGCGATGTGGTACATGCATTTGAAATCAGTTGCAGGAGGAATAGGGTGGCAAAAAGAGCATGTACGTGTTAATTCTGAAAAGGATGAGAACAAGGAAAGAAATTAAAGTAAAGAAACAAGTTACATTCTTTCAGATATATGCAAATAGTGAGTGCCACAGTGCTTTGGAAGAAGAGACTGAAAAACATATGCAAAAGTAAAACCTTCAAATAATACCATTTCCCTCAGCCCTCCTACCACTGCCTTTAGCCTTAAAGTGTGAAGTGATATTTTAGTCCTGGAGAAGGCTATCGGATTGAAAATCCTGGATAATAAAGTCCTTGTTTAGTCTGTAAGGTTGGTAGAAAATAAGAAGTCATATCAACAGAAACAGTTCACTTTATTCTGTGAAGGCCTTCCCAAAGAATTAAGAGCTAGTATCAACTTGATGGCATGTCACTTAGAACAAGGAGTTCAAGATAATTCTGGTGTTATAGTTTTCTTTGTAAAACCTTCTGCATTAAAGTATGTGGACTCTATGATTTATCTTATACACACCACAATTTTCTTCAGGTCTTTAGGTTATTGTTTTCTGTTTGAGGTTCTGCGTGTTTCTGAATGACGTGTGATTTGACAATAAAAACAAGATGTTAAAACAAACTATTAGATATGTTTAAATTTTCTATCAGACTGTTTCTTCTCCTTCCCACTCCCTAAACTAAAAATATTTTGCAAATTAAACATTTCTGATCAATAAAATCTGTGTTCACAAAATTTTGCTCCCACACTGCTGCCAGACCAATGGTTGTCTGCCATTTATCTAACTGCCCTGAAAGATGTACTGTCTTTTCATTATAAAACTAGAATTTACTTACTGTCTTAGTAGGAGACATACTTGATGTCTAAAAAACAAAGCAAGAGAGAGCTGAGCCAAGGGGACCACAGTGCAACAGCTAACACTGCCTTTTTCCTGATACAGAAGGCAGGTGAGAGTGTTGGACCACTATTACTTGATTATCATGGTAGAACAAAACATTGCTGTGGCATTTTTTCCTATTTTTTAATTGTGCCTTCGTGGGGTTTTAGGTATTGAATCAGTGTCAGTTTACTGAACCACATCTTCTGCTCTACGGTGCAGCCCTAAAATGATGCTGGAAGTGTCATCTTCTCTGTGAGGTGTAAAACTGGGGTAGTGATGGCAATGATTTACAAGATCTGCCCAGGATCTAGTTTGCTAGGGTGAAAGGCATATATCCAATTCATTATAATAATTTCACTCCATACTATTAATGTGCAAGTAATCAGACACCTGTCCTTATATTGACATACTGTGACTGTGTGACTACTGAAGGCCACCAAAAAGCACACTGAAGACAATCAGTTTCCTGGACAAGTTGCATTTTGGTTCATTGCATTATACATAGATAAGTTCTTCTGTAATTCGGCATAATGTAATAGAACATGCACACACATATCTTTCCCAGATGAAAACCCAAAAAGCTTTACAAAAGCACAGCCAATGATATCAAAGCCAAATTTCACTGAGAAATTCTCACTACTTTCTTCACAAAGCGACCATTCTATGTCAGATATCAAAGCATACAGTGCTTTATATAAAATAAAGTAATAATGTAGGGTTTGTTGTTGAGGGTTTTTATATTTTTTAATGTATGTCTGGCTTAAAATATCATCAAAATGTACTCAAAGACAGACCTTTCTGCTCCAGGTTTCCCCAAAAATTCCTTGATATTATTTCTGGAAAGCTGGCACAAAAGAGTAAAGATTTACAAAGTTACGAGTAGGTACCAGAAGACATCCTTACTTAAATTATTAATATTATTATTGTGGTTGGTTTATTGAGATAGATCATGGGTGCTTCAGCTATCCTATTGTTCCACACAATTTAGAAACACGTAAAAGAAGGCCAGCATGGATCCAAAATGCTTACAGTCAAAGTATCAGAACAAATTTGCCACAAATTTGGGACCCAGCATTGTCCTTTCTACAATAAATATCTATCTGTATTTCAGCAGACAAATGACTGTAAAACATCACTGAAGACAGGCCTTTATGAGATCATGGTCTACTTTGCTATTTCATACTTTATTTTAACAAATCTGGCTTTTTTTTTTCTATTTTAAAGGACACTGTTAGCTGTATAATCTGAACAATACAGTCCCCTTGCCTTTTATATAACACCGTACCTTAAAAATTTAAGTTTTATTTATAATGCACTTGCAGAATACTCAATAGCAAGAGATAATTAACTGAGTGTTTCAACTCTCTCAGTGCTGAAGATAGGGAATTGTGAAAATTAGGAATTACAATTAAATGTGATCCAGATGTTGGACTGTCTGATATTACTCTTTAATTAAAACATTTATTGCAAAGCTAGCAAAGGACTACGATGACATATCATCTTAAAGCACATCTCTTCAGTGACCTTCGCCTTCCTGGTTATGTGCCAGATGATTTTAAAGGGGGACACACATGAATAACGCATACTGTAAAACAGAAGTTTTTTTCATAACAGATGCCATTTCTCAGAGTTATCACTTGACTGCTGAGAACTAGTACAATGATAAAAATAATTTTGCAGTCCTGCCGAAAAATTGTCAAATTGTCATTTCCTACTTCTAGGGTGAATTACCACACTTAAAGTGAAACTAACTCCTTTTTAGGGGATTGGAGTGGAAAAACAGTGTCATGTATGATAGGGTATAGAATATGTAAAAAGCCAGTTACAAAGAAAGGGCATACATGTTGTTTGTCCAGATGTTTTGTATCTTTGTATATACAATTACTGAGTTTCCCTGCTGGGGATTGTCAAGGTTTAGGTTGGGCTGGCCACTAAATGAATAACAGATGTTTTCTATCAAACCCTCTCCCTTCCCAGAAGGGGAAAGGAGAGAGAATAAGGGGGAGAGAGAGACTTAAGGGTTGGAAGGGGGAACACCCAAAACAGCTTTAATGAAATATTAACAATAAAAAGAAAAGATAATAATATTAATAAGAAAATAATGAAATCTATACAATACCAATATCAAGGTCCAGGATGATGATCACATTACCAGCCAGCACTGGGGAAGTCCCAGACTGGACTCTACAGCAGGTGGGAACTGGATTCAGGAACACATGGATCAGAGTCAAAGGCAGAACAACAGACAGAGTCCTCCTCAGACACCAGCCATTGAAGAAGAGAGGACTGACCCCTTTGATCCCTCAGCTTTTATACCGAGCACGAGGCAGATGGGATAGAGTATCCCACTGGTCAGTTTTGGGTCACCTGTCCTGTCCACTCCTCCCCACAGGTGCAACCACTCTACGTTTTTCCACTTCCAGCCCTCCAACAGGGCAAATAACAAAGTTGGTTGGCCTTGGGTGTTATAGCAATAAATATAAGCAAGAGCTTCTCTGCATACCATTCCTTGATATTAACTAAAAACATCAGGCATTATCACTGCCAGAAGCAGACACTGTCTGAAAAACATGCCATTAATTTTTAGAGAGTAGTCAGTTAGAAGAGACTTAACTGAAAACTAAAAATTACTGAAAAGAAAATTGGTTCTGTTCTATCTCAAACCAGGATAGGGATGCAAACAATAAAGGAAACAAAAGAAAATCGAAGCAAGGATTTGTAAGTAACATTAACAACTTTACTACAGAAAAAAAAAGTTCACATATATTTCTCTGAAGGGCAAAAGATCAGATAATCAGAGATATAAGGAAAGGAAAAAACATTTATTCTTTCCTGTGGCCCTTGAAAAATTGCTTCCTAAGTGCACTCCTGACCACTTTCAGAAATAATTTTTTAAATTTCCATGTAGTATTCCGTGCCTTTCCAGGATTTCTCCTGGCAGACTGCAGTATCCCTGTCACTGCACTTCCCACAGTTAATGCAGCGTTCAGGTCTGAGTGGCATGTGATGAAGCCTGGCTCTTCGCAGTTCTGTTTGGCTCAAATAATTCAGTTTGTATTGAATCTGTGGCACAGACCCACCAAGTGCCTTAATTCCACTTTCGGTGAGATTCCTGAAAAGATGACAGGAGTGAGCACCAGATAGGAAGAAGACACAGTTCTTAAAAGTAACCGGTGTTCATTGGACACTTATTTTTTCAGTGAATAACTTAAGAAAACTTTAACCAAGAAATTTAATTTTTCAGAAGGATTGGCATTTTTTGAATTAGACACTTATAAGCTTTTTAATAGGTGCTCCCAAAAATCATGAGTCACTTCAAAAACTTGGCTAGTATCATAGAATATCTCAAGTTGGAAGGGACCCATAAGGATCATTGAGTCCAACACCGTGCTCCTTGCAGGACCACCTAAAACTAAACCATATGACTAACAGCATTGTCCAGGCACTGTAGCCTGTATGTCCTGCATGTATAATACTTATTTTAGATGCATTCAGGAATTTGAGGTTAGGAAAGGTATAACTGTGGAAATAAGATACACTGACCATTACTTACATTGTCAATAGGAAGCAAAACTATGCATCCTAACAGAGCCTTGTATTCTGAGGCTGGCCAAAATTATATCTTCTCAGACTGAATTCAGGAATCAAATGCTTATGGCAAACAAACCCACCAAAATCTTACCCAAGCAGCAGCACAAATTGAAAGTTCCAGGAACTGAAAATGCAGATTTATATTAGCCTTGAAAGGTCTCTAATATTCATTAATCTTTTGGAAATGCAGATTCATATATCATTTACTGTGGTGTAAATTAGGAGTAAATCATTGAAATCCCAGTTAGATGAGCAACCAGGTTGTATGACTGTGGTCCAAAGGGCACCAAGTTTGATTACCACCACCAGCTTTGTGGTGAATACCCCAAGCCTGTCGGTGTTTAAGAGGCATTTGGACAATGCCCTTAACAACGTGCTTTAACTTTTGGTCAGCCCTGAATTGGTCAGGCAGTTGGACTAGATGATCATTGTAGGTCCCTTCCAACTGCAATATTCTATTCAATAAGTTCATTCCCCCAGTCCCTGCCCTGAGCTTCAGGGGCTTCAGAGGTGTGGGAAGAGATTACTATTGAAGTCTGTGATGAACAGTTTTCTCTTAACAAGGCTGTGTCCCTACACATAATATTGTGTTAGACTGAGAATTCGTATGGATTCCTATTGAATGCCATCTAGTGAACTGCTAACTGTACCTCTTATAGAACATAAATATTAATTGGATTAAATGGATTTTAGCATATGAGGCTTGGTGAGATCAAGTCATCTATCATACAGTGAAAGGATCCAAACAACAGCTCAAGTGTGCTATTGGTCATGAAGAGAACCTTGAAGGTAAACAGCTTACCATATACCAAGGGTTTGCAATTTCACTGTTTCCACATGCTAAGTCTGGAAACTTTCTGTAATTCAATGGAGATAATGGGGTCGACTTTTAAAGCTGAGACACAAATCCTATTATATCTTCATGGGATTTCACGATCCATTCCTTTGAATGCAGTGTTTCCTTAAATAAACAAACAAACCCAGAAAAAGATCTCACCTTCTATTCAGAAAATGCAAAACTAACAGAGCCTAATCTTTCCAGCATGTGGCTATTTTAATGGTCTCGAGGGAAGTGTGTGTGTTCAGCTTTGCTGAAGAGGAAGAAATGATACGTGTTAAATAGATACTCAGAGCTTCTTGCAGGGAGGATTGGATAGCAAATGGTAATGCTGGATTTCACAGCACTGAATTCACATCAATGGAAGCTGACAGATAAAACATGGGTAACTTTAATTTAAACCTATTAAATTGAGTCATAAAACAATGTTATCATTTGGGAAATTGATTCTGAAACGTGCACAGCTTTGCAGCAGGTTAAGGATGCTTGGATCTCAAAATTCAAAATATAGAAGTCTAAGCTCTCTAGATATCTGTGAAAACTCAGTCTGCATGTATCAAAAAGTGACAATTCACTTAATACTTAAACACTGATGGCACTTTTTGTGCCCAAGATGAGTCCTTTGCATTTCAACTTCATTCTCCCTTGAGTATCTTCCCTGAGACATTACAGGCATGTCCAAGTATTGTGGGTTTGCCCCTTGCCAAAATTACATAGATCATGCCTGGCAGTATCTGTCTTTCTTTTCATGCTTGCCACTAGCCACAGGCAAATGGATTCTTTCACTTTAATGAGAAAAATACCTCTGTTTTCAAGATATGAAAATAAGACAGGGAGTGATTGTCTCTCTATGCTGACTTATTTGAAATCTTTGCTGTGCTGTGAGTATGAAATGCACCTGACTCCACTTTAAACGTTGTGTAAGCTTAAAGTACAAAGTAAATGGGTTTTATTGAAAAAAATTGGAAAGATTACAGTTTTGTTTATAAAGTTGGAAACACATTTACATAAGAAACACATAAAACCAAATATTGTGTGCATACTGATATGGTAGTCTACTTATAGCTATGATTTTAGATTTCTTTCTGATGGGTCTAGCAGGAAGTTAAAACTCCTGCTTGGCGGGGCTTTACTACCAAATAAAAAGAGCAGTGTTTTTCAGGGTAATTTTCAATCTCTGACTTTCTATCCCTGGGTTTTGTTTCATATTTTTACTTTTATCTTGTCTGCTGTCAAATGTAAATTAAATTTCAGATCATGCCTCTCATTTTTCTATTAATACAAGGTACTTTTCTTATTGTGATAATTTTTTGTTGTTGTCGTGTATTGTCTAACAGAAGAATAAATGAAAACTCTAGAACTTATCTGCAAGTGAATCTCTTACAGAAGTAGAGAGAGATCTTAAATTTCACTCTTGGTGAAACATTGGAACCAGTTGCCCAGAGAGTTGGTAGATTCCTCCATCCCTGGAAATATTCAAGGTCAAGTTGGACAGGGCTCTAAGCAACCTCATCTAGTTGATGTCCTTTCTCACTGCAGGAATGTTGGACTAGATGACCTGTAAAGGTGCCTTGCAACCAAAACTACTCTATGATTCTATGATTATTCCTTCCAAACAAGAAGTTGACTTGTACTTTTACACTGTAATTCAGCATAAGCCTTTTTGTGCAAATAAATCGGTTTTTTGCACACCATAGTTGATACTATTTTATGGTGTCATGCAACAGTTTGTCTTTTGGTTTAATATAAACTTATATGTGACTATGCATGCCACATAATCACATGCTTTCCACTTGCAAGGTTTTATTTATTCAGAGAGTAGAAGTGTGGCCATGTCATCCCAGCACAGACAAATATTCTCTATCAGTTATTTTGCACCTACTATAATACAGTCATGTATACACCTGAACTTGGAACACTACAGAGAAGCCTTCAGGCTGTTGTAACTGATGTTTATGAGCAGATGGGTGCTGGGATGGGACCAAATTTAAATTAGTACACTACAGGTGGTAACAGAACTAATTATACTTAGTGCTATTAATGCAGAAATCTAGCGAGCATTGAAGGCAATTCAAATGGAAGTCCACGATTCCAACAATGTTATGTGTAGTTAACTCACTAATTGCTAACTGTAATGATTAAATGTTGAACTTGAAATATTTTGTGATCAGATTTTTCTTGAACACATATTTCAGTCCTTGAACTGTAGATAACCACCCAGTCATTTTTTAGAGAAACTTGTAAATCTCACTCAAGATCATCCTGAACTATATTTGTCCAGTGTTTCCTTTTTTCGTGCTTGGGACACACTTGGCTATGAGTGACTGCCAAAGGAGGATATTCAGAGAGTGGCACAAGTGCCTAAGCCTAGGGGTCTGGTGCCATTTTAAATATCTCTGTGGACAAAGAAATCTGCATGGGGCTGGCTGGCAATACGACAGAGGAGCTGTGGGAGAACCGAGATACCTGGATTTCTCCCTCCACATCGTTGTGCAGTAGTGTTCACATGGAGTTTTTAGTGTGGAATGTCTCAGAGACAACAAGACAATATGGGTAACCAGCACTGGGAAGATGAAGCTGAGGGACAAATGGACAGAAATACATTGGGACTACCTGATGGGATATATTGCTCTGAGGGAAAGAGACAGCACAATTTGAGGGATTGCACTTGTGAACTTCCTGGGGATAAGACATCAAAACTGAATTCACATTATTTTTTCCTCAGTGAAATTTTTCTGTGTGGTAGAGCGGAGACAAATCTGCATTTTTCATTAGGTCAGTGTCATGTAGTGTTGTGTACATAGGAAAGACCTTCAAGTATAATATTCTTTGTCCAGGTAATTTCACTAAGATAAAAAACACTGCAGGCAGAAAACCTGAACAGTATAAATTTTGAGTACTGTCTTTTTTTATCCAAGAACAATTTCACTGTGCCTAGTTTTGAAGCTTCTGCATTATGGGCACATGCAGGAGAGCCCTCATGATGTTAGGAACTTTGACAAAGTTATTTTCCTCTACATGGGTCATCCCTGCTCAAGTTTTAGATAAATTTCTTCAATATCTATTATTTTGATCCATGTCTTTAAGTAAAGTTAGTAGAGCATAGCTGCAAGAGACCCAGGAAGAGGGGCCTCTGTGTCTGCGACTGCTGAGATTGTGCAGACAAAAAGTTGGATACTTGGTGGAAAACGTTGAGGTTCCTATCCTAATCTGAGTTTAGGCTTTCTTTTGTGCTGTTTTTGTTTGGTTTTTTGTTTTCTAATTAAATTAACTGTAGCCAGAAACATTCTTTCTTGGCTTATAATCCTTCCTGTGTGGAGGTCATGTCTTTCAATGTATGTTTTGGGGGAGCAAGAGCACAAATTGTTAATTTGGCTATGCAATCATTTTAGGCTCTGTGTTTCTGCAGTGTGAAGAGCTCCAATTGTGAAAGACTGACTTAAACAGGGATAATATAAAATTAGGAAAAAAGTGAACAAATACAAATATTTTACAAATTGAATTCCAGAGTAATTGTTTTTCTTCACTCCCCCACAACCCATTACATTTACAACCCATATCTTTAAAAGCATTTTAGACAGGAAATAAAGTGTGTAGCAAACACCTCCTCATATCGTTACTTAAAAACTCTTCCTGATAAACAACATTTGTGTTGCCATATTTTAATATCGAAATAGATTCATATGGAACACTGTCAGTGTCAGAACATTTTTATCATCTAAATAATTTAATTACATCCCATACAGAAAATCTTTTCACTTTTTGATTTTAAATACACTCTTCCTATGTGTTTGTCCTCTATGTTGTTTTTTTCCTATAAGGGCTTCATGGTATTTTAAATGCAAGCTTTTCATTGAAATCCTTCTAATGGCTTCTGATAAAGAGTGGGGCAATCTGTGCATTAGGCTGATGTGAGATTTATTGCCTTCAGTGTCAGCTTTTACTGTTTTAAAGTCAAAGTTACTATTTCAAGTTCAGTTTTTATGCTGACTACAGTTGACCTCAATGAGATTTTGGTCAAGTCCTAAAAGAAACCCTGGGCACAGAGACTTTAGTAAATCGTTATAATCCTACTAAAACTAGAATTTTTTACGTTAGTTACCCTGAGTGTGCTCCCTCACCCCTCCTCCCCCCCGGCATCTAGTTTTTTCATACTGTAGATAGATGACTTGGCAGAGGAAAAATATCCTTATGGATATGTTAATACTAATAATTGTTATTTCTCAGAAGCTCCATAAAACAAAGCTCAAAAATACCCTGTGTACCATCAAAGAAGGAACATGGGACTGAGAAAGATCCCCTGGGTTATTAAATACAATCCTTTCCTATCATATTCAATTAACCATGTCT
Organism: Anarhynchus alexandrinus; assembly: GCA_008711295.1. Taxonomy (NCBI): domain Eukaryota; kingdom Metazoa; phylum Chordata; class Aves; order Charadriiformes; family Charadriidae; genus Anarhynchus; species Anarhynchus alexandrinus. The sequence goes on along the minus strand of VUYV01000179.1, from coordinate 477,417 downwards.
CTAAAGACCTTGCATTTAAAGTACAGGACAAAAGAAAAGAATTGGAAGATCAGAAAGATGGAAAGCATAAATAAACAACCAGAGGATGCTTATCAGGATATTTGACTGTTATGTCAGCACACTGTCAGCGTACTAGTAATCTTTTTGTATTGTAGTTACCACACTGAGATATTTCTCATGGTCCAGCCACAGGAGGAAGAAACTATTTTGTCTTTGCCTGTGATGTGATGGGCTTACTATTACAACACTGTTAACTCTAATTTTTATATTCTTTTGAACTGGTAGGTATTGGCAGCTGATACAATGTTATTGCCGTGTGTCTAGTTATCTGATCTGGGATAGCATGTTGCACATTACAAAGGTTGAAACCAAATTAGGCCAAGACCCTGAGTATATTAGAAATAAAACCACCACCAAAAAATCCCATGTGAATCATTATAAAATCCTCTGTCAAGCTTCCTCATTCAACATTTAATAGGCAGAACAGAGTCTAGCAATTAGTGTCACTATCTGTTATTTTCTTTGCAAATGATGTGTTTTTTTCTTCAAATAGTCCCTGCTTTGCACTAATCTACTTCAGTAATACCTAAATCCCTTTCCACTGGGATATAGTTCGATTCAATCCCTTTGAGTATTAAGAAATGTCATGAATGTGTCCTGCATCTTGTAAGAAGAGAAGAGCGTACCAAGATGCTGTCATCGTGAGTTCGCTTAAAACTAGAGCTGTGCACGTAAATGAAACCAGTACCCTTTACTAAAAAGGCATGAGATGGTCTGACAAGGGTCATATTCACCTGGCTTAAACTAGTTGTCTGAAGTACAGTCTAATTTCTTTCTCTAAGCTGTCTCTACTATCAATATGCATATTCAAATACAAAGCTACTTTTTTTTTTCTTCCTGACAAAATAAATAGAAACTTTGTCATTCTATTCAATCCTTTGAATGTGATTTTTATTTGTTTATGTAATGCCTTTCTATGTGGAGAAAGGGTACAGCTCAGTTAAGCAGCCATCATGTACAAAGGTACAGGGTGCAGTGCACTCAATGAGACAGTTTGCATTTTTAAGACTTAAAAATACTTACACATAGCTCCCTACTATTTTGTCACTCCTTGCTTTTTTATCACCCTTCAAAAAGGACATGTGTTCTAATCACTCACTGATAATGAGACCATGTAAGGAACCTGAATGTGCACAAGTCTGTTGAACCTGATGAGGTGCACCCGAGGGTCCTGAAGGAATTGGTAGATGAAGTTGTTAAGCCACTATCCTTCCTATTTGACAAGTCATGGCAGACTGGTGAAGTTCCTACTGATTGGAAAAGGGGAAACATACCCCATTTTCAGAAAGGAAAAAAAGGTGCCTGGCAAGATCATGCAGCAGATCCTCCTGGAAACTCTGCTAAGGCATGTGGAAAACAGAGAGGTGATCAATGACAGCCAACATGGATTTTCTAAGGGCAAATCATGCCTGATAAACTTGGTAGCAGCACTGGTGGATAAGGGAAGAATGACTGACATCATCTATCTGGATTTCTGCAAAGCATTTGATACTGTCCCGTACAACATCCTTGTCTCTAAATTAGAGACATGGATTTGACAGGTCCACCTCTCAATGGATAAGGAATTGGCTAGACGGTTGCACTCAAAGAGTTGTGTTCAATGGCTTAATGTCCAGGTGGAGACCAGTGATGAGTATTGTCCCTCAGGGGTCCATATTGGGACCAGTATTATTTACCATCTTTGTAAGGGATATTGATGGTGGGAAGTGAGTGCACCCTTAGCAAGTTTGTGGTTGACATCAAGTTGAGTGGTGTGGTTGATACTCTAGAAGGAAAGGATGCCATCCAGAGGGACCTTGACAGGCTAGAGAGGTGGGCCCATGCAAACTTCATGAAGTCCAAAAAGGCCAGGAGCAAGGTCTTGCATGTGGATAGGGGCAATCCCAAACATGGATACAAATGGGGCAATGAGTGGATTGAGAGCAGCCCTGCGGAGAAGGACTCAGAGGTATTGGTGGATGAAAAACTGAATATGAGATAGTGATGTGCACTCACAGCCCAGAAAGCCAACTGTATCCTGGGCTGCATAAGAATTGTGGCCAGCAAGTCAAGTGAGGTGATTCTCCTCCTCTACTCCACTCTTGTGAGATACAACCTGGACTACTGTGTTCAGGTCTGGAGCCACAGCTTAAGAAAGACATGGATGTGCTTGAGCGGGCCCAGGGGAGGGCCACGAAGACAATCAGGGGACTGGAGCACCTCTCCTGTGAGGACAGTCTGAGTGAGTTGGGGTTGTTTAGCCTAGAGAAGAGAAGGCTCTGCAGAGACCTTATAGCAGCGTTCCAGTACTTAAAGGGAGCCTACAGAAAAGGTGGAGAAGGACTCTTTATCAGGGAGTTTAGCAATAGGATGAGGGGCAAAATTTTTAAACTGAAAGAGGGTAGATTTAGATTAGATATTAGGAAGAGTTTCTTTACTATGAAGGTGGTGAGATACTGGAACATGTTGCCCAGAGAAATTGTGGATGCCCCCTCACTGGAAGTGTTTAAGACCAGGTTTGATGGGGTTTTGAGTAACCTTATTTAGCAGAAGGTATCCCTGCCCGTGGCAGGGCAGTTGGAACTAGATGATCTTTAAAGTCCTTTCCAACCTAAACCGTTTTATGATTCTATGACTCTATGAAAATTATGGATGAAAACCTTAATTATCAAGTTCTTAGACAGACTAACTTCATGATCTTTCCTTTACTCTTGCAGGGCTGAGTTTCAAAGCTCAGACTCATCCACTCTTTTTCACAGAAGTTCCATTGCAGTGCAGAAGATATATCTTGCAAGAAACTGTGGCTGTGTTGTAACAGAGATACTCTGCTATACAGCACTCTCTTTGAGGATCGAGGATGGTTGATGAGTGAAGATCCACTCAACAAAGTGGGGCAAGGGGATCTTTGCCAACTGGCTGCCTAGCCTAGTAAGGGGAGATTTAAACTAGGAACAGTGGGGCAGGCACATGATGACTGTACTTAAGTGAGGTAGCAGAGATCGAGGTGGAAAGCAGAAGATGCAGGAGGTTTGGAACAAGAGATACCTCAGGAATGACAAAACGGGGCATAAGGAGATCCTCCACAAGTGTACATACACAAAGACACATGGCTTCAGAAAGAAGCACGAGCATCTAGAGCTCCACCTGTGGTCTCTGAGCTATGACATTGTTCAAATGACTGAGATGTGGTGGGATGCCTTGGGCAAATGTTTCAATGGGTGAATATGAGCTCTTCAAGAAAGACAGGCAAGGAAGACGTGGATGGTGACTATATGGAGCTCTTCTTTGGGACAGAGGACAATTTGGTTGAGAATTGGTAGGTCAGGATTAAAAGCCTTCTTTAAATGACTCAATGAAGGCTCTAGATCACTGAACCTTGTTCTTTTGGGAGACTTTAACCTCCCTGACATCTGCTGGAAGGACAACACAGCAGGACACAAGCAGTCAAGAAGATGTCTGGGGCTAGTTAGGAATAAGTTTCTAATGCAGGTACCGAACGGGCCAGCCAGGAGGGATGTGTAGCTAGATCTGCTATTAACTAGGGAGGAAAAACTGAGTGAGGATGAAGTAGTTTTGGCAGCTACCCATATGGTAGCTTTGGCATTAAAAAGACCAATGAAGAGAGACTGAGGGAACAGGCCAGTTCAGCCTCGAGAAGACAAAACTCCAGGGAGACCTAATATCAGCCTTCCACTACCAGTGGGTAGTTTATTGAGAAGATACAGTGGGAGGATGGGGGACAACAGACATAAGGTGGAACAAAAAACCTCCTCAGACTGGAGGAGGAGGTTGGACTAAACACCCTCTGAAGTTCCTTCCAACCTGAATCATCCTATGATGCTGTAGTGAAGGACAAAGAGTTAGAGATTGCTGTCAGGATAAAGACACAGATTTTGTTTTCAACGAGAAGACGTGTCAGCATTTCAACACATATGGTTTCATTGCTGTATGTGTTCTGCAACTGAATGCAAATGTTCTCAAGGCTATCCAAAGAGACTTATAAAATAGACACACTCTCTTCCCAGGTGCTAGATTTTCATTTAGATAAGTGAGTTTTCAGGAACATACATGGCTTAAGACATAGCCAACTGCCTCTATATTGGCTTATTCAATTTCTGTCTGCTGGTTGTGTCAAGTTCCTGATTAAGATGGTATGTAAGTCTACGAATGGATAATTTTAACTCATGATGATTAAGGTCGATAATTCAATCAGAACTTGATCTATGGCTATTTCATCTCAGTACTGAATTGAATGGCAGTTAAAACTTTAGAGTGAGAAAGTGGAAATAATGCAGCAAATCAGGAGGAGCAATCAAAGACAAAGTGAGGATTTAATCTATTTCTGAACAAAAATAGGAATAAGTATTATCTCCTACATATATTGAAATTCCATCTATGTTAGATGTTCATCTAGTTACCAGGAGGGCCATTTTATTTTTCATTTTAAAACTGGCAGATTGTGACAATGTTCTTGTACTTGAAAGATACTCTGCTGTAGCGTGTTCTGCATACAATGGCTCAGACCTCAAATGATTTTAGAAACTGAAACTACAGTAGACTTCATGTCAGCTTTCTTCCTAAATGTCTCATGGGGTCTGCCTATTTCAGAAAATCCTTTTCTCTGTGTCATAGTATAATTAGCAAAGCAGCTCATTATGAAATCTCTCATGGTTACAAATAAAAGGAGTAATGGTGAGATATTTTGTACATCTCTGCTGCAATCAAATAGCTCTTATTTCATTGTATCATTACTCAGATTTTTGGCCAAGGAACATGATGGATTTGGCTTTTGAAAGCTGTGATATATGGTTACGATAAGGTATATCCTCTCAGCATCCTCTCAGGCTGGTCCTTTCTTACTGACTTTCTGTATCAATTGCCTTGACTCTTTGATACAGCTAATGTACTGAAAGCCTCTGGCAGACCTTTTGTTAGTATTCCATTAAGATCCGGAAGGTCCATGATGGTTATCTAAACTCACATTCTGTGTAGCACTGATTTTTTCACACAATTATGATAGTGCTAAGACTATATATAGAAATACTTGCAAATTTAAGGAAACTATGAATAGGTATAGAACATACCAGTTTCAGAACCATATTAATAAATTCATCTGGTTTTGGACTGCACTTTCTCAGGACCATCATCTGTTACAGATCTAGAGAACTGTCCATATAGGAACATATAAAAAAACATTTCCACATACTGGGAAATCACTAGCTGAGTAAAGAGTTTGAAGATAGTAAGTCTGATAGTGCTGCACTCAACTATGGCTCTGGAAGTGGGCAGTACCAGGCAGGCTTTGAAATTATGCTCATTCCCTGTTGCATACTGATTGTATGAACCATATAAGCTCTGTCCACTCCCATGGGAATAACTGAAACATAGAATCATATAATGGTTTGGGTTGGAAGGGACCTTGAAGATCATCTAGTTCCAACCCCCCTGCCATGGGCAAGGAACACTTTCCACTAGACCAGATTGCTTAAAGCCCCACCCAACCTGGCCATGAACACTTCCAGGGATGGGACATCCACAACTTCTCTGGGCAACCTCTTCCAGTATCTCACCACCCTCACAGTATAGAATCTCTCCCTAATATCTAATCTAAATCTATCCTCTTTCAGTTTAAAACCATTACGCCTCACCCTGTCACTACGCACTACAAATAGTCCCTCCCCATCTTTCCTGTAGGCCCCCTTTAGATACTGGAAGGCTGCTATAAGATCTCCCCAGAGCCTTCTCTTCTCCAGGCTGAATAACCCCAACTCTCTCAGCCTGTCTTCATAGGAGAGGTGTTTCATACCTCTCATCGTCTTCATGGCCCTCCTCTGGACTTGCTCCAACAGGTCCCTGTTCTTCTTATGTTGGGGGCCCCAGAGCTGGACTTAGTACTCCAGGTGGGGTCATGTTACCCTTTACCTTAATTACCATCATTGAAGGCTACAGTCTGAAGAGGCTAGGGAAAATTAACGTGGCAATTCAACTCCTGTTCATGTTCCACTAGAATCACCCAACCCATTTTAGCTTCCGAGCTACAAATGAGTGTCATTATTATAATAAATTCCTTGTTTTGCAAAGACTGGGGAATGTTTATGCAAGCTAAGTTACTGTTAGTCTGCTGTCCAGGCTGCTCTAATCTGCTGCGACCAAAGTGGAAGGTGGGAGCAGCGGGCATGGCTAGAAACAATCAAGGCATCACACTGTAAATACATGGCAAATAAGTCATTAAACATCTCCTCACACACATTTCTCCCTCTCTCCAAGCACAGAGTCAGCACCAGCTGTAACCCAATTAAACTCAACAGTTCACAGGTGTTCAGTGGAATGATTATAACACAAAACCACTTTTCTCTTTAGGCTGCTTTAACATTTTTACTACTATTTAAGTTTCATGCTTTAAAGAAAAAAAAAATATCTCAGGGACTAAAGCCTGAAGTTGTACAAAAGGAAGAAATGTTTCCAGACACCGTTAGGTGTTAATTAAAATATTTCTGTAAACTGCCCCATACCTCCTGTTGCCCTATCCCACAACTCTTAAAATTTAAGAAATCACATACTATGTATTCAGCTTGAAGACTCACTATGAAAGTAGAGCATGTATTTAACAAAAGAACCATGGAATTTTCTCAGACAGCATCGCAGTAATTCAAAAGATTCCCCTGTCATATGATAGCTTTGTCCTTCTAATAGCCAGCCTGTGCCAGAGCAATTGCAGATGCTGGCGTCCCCTTCCAGCCACTCCACTCTTACAACTACTCAAGCAACCCCAAACTGTTCTGTGGATCCTTCTTTACTTGTAGCTTTTGTTGCTTAACTGGCTGTATGCATGCATTTCTTAGGTAGCTACTTCCTTAATTAATTTTTAACCTCGTATATTGAATGTATTCCCTCACACATATGTGGTGTCATCTGCTCGTTGATTCTATGTAGTGGTCAGGTTTGGAGCATGACAGTATGGAGTCTGCAAATCATTGTGGGATGATTTTGAGTAAAATATTACCTGGGAGTCTTGGGGCTGGGAGCTGGGAGGGGAGAGACTTTTAACAGTGGGATCATATTATGGCTCCAGTTCCTGCTCTGCAAATAGAAAGCAAACTGGGAGAGACTGCCTTGTAAAGCACAATTGCTGGTAGTCATTGGGTTGCAAAAACCACTTGTCTGGCTGTGAAGCAGAAGCTTGACTTTTCTATCTGTGTGTCTGACCAACCACTGAGAATGTTACAACTGCATCCTGGTATGTCACCTCGGAAAGCTTTAAGTAGTATAGGGGAGTGCAGGAAAGAAAACCCGGGTTTCCTTTTCAGCTCTGACAAAGTTTCTGCCTGTGATCTTCAGAAAGCCTTCAAATGCGAAGAGATGGGAGAACCTTTCCACCTAGCCTATCTTAGGAGCCAAGTTACGCTTGGGAATTCATTACCCCATTTCAGTCAGTGGAGGGGTATAATCAATTACCTTACTATGGATGCAGAGGACAAAACCCTAAATGTTCATATTTGGAGGGCTGCATTTCACCTAATTTTAGACTTCAAAAATTTCGTTATCTAGAAAAATGGATATTTCTTGGATGATTTATTCCATCAAGCCTAGACAGCTATTTTCAAATTACTGTACTTCACTGATTGTAAGAGAGAGCCCGTGTTTGTGTAGCTTATACTAGATGCCTTTTTGACAGCTAAGTTAGAATCCAGGCGGAGATAACTTTTATGGTACAGAATATCTTCCTACAGATGTTCTCATTTGACCTCGAGTCTTTGGAATCAGTACAGGGTTCTCTCACTGGGAGAAATGATTCGGCCAAGATAAAAAGGTCAGTCTAGATGATCATATTAGTACCTTTGCCTCTTTTAGCTTTAAATTTTATGAAAATTTGGAATACCTGCCCTTTGTCTCAAAATAGCTGTTGAGTCACTGACTGCAGTTATAAAAGACATCGCAGTAAAGAGAATTTATGCACTTTATCATCAGTTATTTTGCATACATTAAGATTTTACATATTCCACAAGTATTACAAGAAATCCCCTAATAAATACAGATTTAAACTACCTCTGGAAAATAGTGAACGTTTCAAATTGCAAATGAACATGATCTCTGTTATCTGGGAGCACAGAGTGCTCTTTTGTGTTTCATTTGGGCTGCACCTTGCACAATAAGAATCCTAGGTGGTACCAGAGCACAAAATAACTACAGATGATAGCATATGAACAGTATGAGTTTTTCAGCCTTTCGTTTTTGCATGTCAGCACTCATTTCAACTCAGGTGTGTAAATCAAATACGTTACCATGTTGACTCTTACTCTACTGTGTCATTTCATACTGTTCCCATCATTTTGTATGGTACTGTGCTATTTATCTTCCTTAATACCAAAGAAGAAAAACTGTGCTTTTATATTTCTTAAAATATACACTTTTCAAAAATATGTTAAACTTATTGGGAAGAGAATGGGGGGAGAGAAAGTAACAAATTATGAAAGCACTCCAGAATAAAAAAGCTTCCTTTCAAAGAAAACAGTGTTTTTAGTTGCTGATGTGCGTCTAGATAATGATCCAGAACCATTTATAAATTCTATATTCATAAGAATCCTGATCAATAACACAAAACCTTTTAAAAAATTGGTCAGCAGGTGATAGGAGGTGATCCTTCCCCTCTACTAAGCACTGGTGAGATACACCTGGATTGCTGCCTCCAGTGCTGGGCTTCCCAGTACCAGAGACACACGGACATACCGGAGTGAGTCCAGTGAAGTTCCACAAAGATGATTAAAAGATGGTTAGTCTCACCACACAGGAAAATCTACCAAAAAAAAGCAAGTAAAAATGAGAGTTAACTGAAAGATCGAAACATTGCTTTCAGGCTTGTTTCTAATAATGAATAAATGCTCTACTGTGTATGCAGCATTTCCAAACAAACTCACTCTTTCATCAGTTATGTAACTACAACTTTATTCAGAATGAAAAAGACACATTTTTATACCTAATATATTCAGTCCTTTGCAAGTTTACTTGATATAAGGAAGGAAAGCAGCTCTGCCTAGTAGCTGAAGGCATGGCTAGCAGGCAGCACTGTTTAAATAATTGTAGCCTTGAGCCTCGTTTTGCATCAGCTAAGCAATTACCCTTTCTTTTGCCTTCTCCAGGCTCAAAGAATCCTAAACAGTGGTGTGCAGAGATTTTTCACGAGGTGATCCATTTTTTATAACGTTGTGTGAATGCTGTGTAGGAGAGACATTGCAGAAGTTACAGCTCTGCAAACTCGCTCCATAAAGACCAGATGTTGGATCTATAGCTTCTGTTGCAATACTTAAAAACTGTTTTTTCTCCAGGTAAAAATAACACAACAACAAATTTGACCATGTACATGATGTAGAAATTTTCACTGATGATAGCAGCTTAACAACTGCAAAAATGAGCATAATCCTGAGAATCAGTGATGAGGGTCACTGATACAGAGGAGCAGGGAAATTCCTAAGTACCAATTTTCAAAGGAGGTTGTCCTTATTTTCAGCTAAGTTTAAATCCTTACCCGATGGACATACTTTAGTTAATGGACCAACATGGAAATCCTGCATTTGTAGGATCCCTCTCCACAGCACTTTCCATTGCTCCGTTCCGAAGTTTAAACTCCTGCTCATGCTGATCTCTCGCACAGACGCTGCTGTATGCCTGTACGCATTTGGTCATTTGCTTCTTTCTTTTCTGTACCTTTTCTAGTTTCACTTCATGATTTTTGACATAAGGAGAGGTAGTATTCAAGGTGTGACCACTCCTCAGGAGTTACACAGTGGCTTAATAACATTTTCTTTTTTATTTTCTACTTCTTTCCCAATAACCTGGCATTGTTTTGCTTTTTGACTTACTGCTGCATATTAAGTAATATTTCCTCAGAACTATCTCAAATAACTCTAAGATAACCTGTTTTGAGTGTTAATAAAACTCTGATTGGCATACTTTGGGCTGTTTTTTTCCTACAAAGCTTTTAATTCATCAACATCTAATTTCATTTTTTATTTTTCAGTCACTCAAAATGGTGACGTCCTCCTGCCATTCCTACAGTCAGCCTTCCCTTTTACTCCTTTGACTAAGTAAGAATCATCAGTAACATTTGTCAGCTCACTGTCTGTATCTTTTTCTAGATTACCTGTGAACACATTAAAAGGCACAGATTTTAGCACAGATCCTTTGGTATTATGTTGGCAACTTCCCTTCATTGTGAAAACTGTAATTATTTCCTACCTTTTTTCCTATTCATTAATCAGGAGTTAATCCATGGGAGGGCTTTTCTTTTTATCCCATGACAACTTGGCTTCCTTTGAAGAAAAGTGTTTTCAAAAGCTCTTTGAAAATCCAAGTATACTATTTATACGAGTTTAAGAAGTGTACTCTTAAAGGACATCTTTTAGGTATGGAAAAGTGACTTTCATGTCTAATTTTGTGTGTGTGTGTGGCTGTGATCACTTTTTTATGCTTTGTTTGACATTTTGATAATATTTCTATGAAACTTCATGAATATTACAATTTTCAGGAATAAAATTTCATTAATATTCTATGCAATATAATGAAATAGTTCATGATGTATTTCAAGATAATTTCATGGGGACCATTTTTGTGATCTTAATCTTATATTTTATTAAACTTATGGCTGGAATACCTTCTTTAATCTTTATGTAATATTCCATCAAAATTTAAGAAGATATTTCCTGAGTATTTCATGAACTAGTTCATAATTACTTTTACGATTTTTTTCTACTCTGTGAAAATCCTCTTCTGTGTTTGGAAATAAGCCTGTATAAGACACTTTATTCAAAGCATTCATAAAAGCGTAACTGATCATATTTCAGCATAACCACTATTTATTTTTAAGTGAAAATATACAAATATTTAATTTAAATTGCTCTCTATCTCTAGTTCTATCATGTTATTTATCTTTCCATTAAGTTTTAATGCATACTGCAGCTAAACAAACAATTCAACAAAATTTGAAAACCACTCATATTTTCATTTGTGTGGCATTTAAGCACAGTTTGTATTCTGGTAAGTTGTTGAAACACTGCAGTAGAAGGTTCTTCCTTGAACTTGAGAACTTGAGTATGATTTCTAAGCTTGCTTATCTGCTTATGTTGCTGGCCTGGGTTGTGTCCAGGGATGAAAAGCAGACACCTATGCATACATTTCCAGAAAGCAAACTGTCTTCCCCTCGGCTGAGCCAGGTGCTGTCGAGAGATGTTGTGCTTCAGAGATGAAAGATGGTACTGATCATCAAGCAAATCAGAAAATAAAAATGTGAACATTTTTCTCCATCGGTTTTGAAATGTCACTTTTATAGCTTTTTTTCACCAGGAATTGGGCAGAATGGGGCTAAGATGGTTTATGTACTGTGAGCTATATTGGCCTTCTGGGGCTATGGCAGCTGGGACTTGCAAAAGAAAAGTAAAGCTTTGTAGGCATTTCTCATGGTGGCAGAGCCTTATCAGTGGGAAAAAAAACCCAATTTTTTATATTTTTTTTTAGAAAGCTGGAGAGATGACTAAAAGTTACCTGGACTGCCAGTAACCAAAATGTTTCCTTATGGGATGCTCCCAGCTTGTGTATGCTGGAAAAACAGCCAGGACACATGAGCTTTGTAACGGAACACCCACTGTAAAGAACTGCTGTAGTTTTTATTGTACTTGATATTTCTGGTAGACAAACATGCGAAATACATATTGTATTTGTACATATTGCAGAGGGGTTAACAGTTTTCTCAGGTTCCTTCCTCATTTGTGCTGCATTGTATTTCTGTGCTTTCACATGTGTTCAAGCTTACACTCTGAAATATTTCCCCTGTAGAGTTTACCTGCTGCTAAAAAGCTATGCTTTATACTGAATGAAATGTCTACATAAATGTCTTTAAAATACATATGTTGAACGATATGATAAAATGCTATAAAATATACCCCACGCAGTGATATGGTGCAGTAGTCTGAAATGTACCTTATCACATGCAAAGATGAAATAGTGTGGATTACATCTCACGCAGTTCTGTGATATGATGCTTTTGAACAGCATCTCAAAAAGAAATTCTATGAAACCTGTTACCTGAAGCAAAACACTGATCAAATGACAAGGGAAATTTATTTGGATGGTGTCTAGTTTTTGCAGTACTTGGTAAATGTGTTTGCAGTTGAGTTTTTACCACTAGAATTTGCAGGGACAATGGGGGACTGGGCAGTATGACAGGAGACTGAAAGTTGGATTTATGTGCAATGGAATTGATTAGCAGGAAGAAGGACCCGTGAGGGGTTACTGAACTGCTTGTTCTCAAAGCAGTAATATTTTTTGCAGCTGAGACACCCAGCATGTTTATTTTGAGCATGTGGCTGAGAATGGGATATAAAACTTTGGACAGGCTACCCAGGGAAGTAACTTTTCTGTTTGTATTCGCCCCAAAGGCTGAAGCCACTACAACGAAACTAATGTTAACTGTGCCTATACATTTAAAAAATACTTAAAATAAATTCTATTCAATGGTCACATGAGAAAGCCTTTCTTTTTGAAGTTCCCCCCCCAGGACTTCAAGGGTGGGTAGCAAACTGATGTCTTCAAGTTGGTGTCCTCAGATATCTTCTGCTCCCTTGTAATTGAGAGAGACTGTAACAAGAGATACATCCTCCTCAGAATGAGAACCATAGAAACCTCCCATCTTCATTGCCTTTGGCATCATCTTCAGTGAAATGCAGCTTGGAGCTGAATCATGACAGAATTTTGCCAAATTCTTTATTATAAGAGTAGTTGGTAGATCCACTGCCAGAAATGCAACTTTTTTCCTTTGGTCATCGACTTTCCTATAATCCACTTTCAGCTCCTTGACCTAGAAGTGCTCTGTTTTCCAGCCCTGACTCCTCAGCTGCTCCTTTAGTAATGGCTTTACAGATTGTTATATTCCAATGGTTAACTCAATGAGAACTCTGCTTAATGTAGTCATGTAGAAATACAGCTAGTTGTGGTTCGAGCAATGGATTTAACCAAGAATATGGAGTCATATTAGTGTTTCAGATAATAATAAATAAGGTCAGCATGAATGAATGAGAGGGAATCAAACAGTGCTGTAGAAAAGAGAGCTTTGAACTCTATGCCATTTTCAGAATCACAGAATAATTGAATTTAGATAACTTTGAGAAATCTATCCCTAAATTAATGTCCTGTATCTAACAGTGTCTGGCACCTATACCCTCAGTAAGAGTTGAAGGCACTGTCTTGAAGCTATAGAATAAATTGCCCTCAAGGAGAGCACAAAGGAGGCTGGCCTAAGCCTGTACCAGGGAGACCAGTACCGTTGGCAGACTATTGTGGTTTTTGGTGTCCATACACTTTTACATGTAGTCCTTTGCATTGTATCCAGGTGTTACTGATACCCACAGTGTAGTCCTAAAAATTCTAAATATAAGGTTGTATTTTAGCCTCTTTCAGTTCTATTGAGTTTCACATTTTTTGAGAGGGAAGGAGAATATCATGTTTTTGTAGGTTTACTTGGTATAAAGTAGATTTTTAGCTGAAGTCAGTGGAGCTAAGTTCTGGTCCCATCAACTTTGAGCATCACTATTTCCATATATCCACCCATATGGATGAAAGTATGAAGAAATGAAGAAATGTAGTATGAAGAAATGAAGAATGAAGAAATACAAATTCCATTTTTCTTCTTTGCCAGGACTCTAACAGAGTCTTATTTCTGAAGGCAATGAAGCTGTTTTCCTTGACAACTTTTGGTATCACATCTACCAGCCTGAGAAAACACCTCAGGAACTCTGGCAAATCTTACATGACAGCAGAAGCTGATGTTTTTGCAATGTTATCAAGCCCCTGATTGATTTACCCACTGACATGTAGAGAGAAGTTCATCTGACTGAATGAATGTAAGCGTCTACTGCAGGGTAAGCTGAGTAGCTCTCTAATCCCCTCTGAGTATTCTACCAGGGTACACTGTATGTAATGTAATCACCCAACCCACATATTGCGTCCAGATGTAGATTCCTATATTCAGGCATTTAAAACACCAAGCTGAATCCTACTACTAAATTTTATGCAACTCAGTTGCCTAACAGATGTTTAATTCCTATTAAGTTACCCTAAGTCCATCTAAATGGAGTTGACAAATATGACACTGGCATTTTAAAGGACTATTTTTCAGCAACTGATTTAAGTTACTAAAGTTAAAAGAGAAATCTTAGGGTTAAATTCAGTTGCCCACTCAATGGCTGGTAGGGCCAGTGAAGACTTGGTATGGAGCCTGAGGTTTCCAAGTGGAGCTGACTGGTGTGAGCTGACACGATTCCTCTGTCTTTCTGGATTGGCAGCTGGAGATCAGACAGGGTACTTGAGGGCATCTCAAATGTCACTAAGCTCTTTCATCTCAACTATTGATCACTGAACTACTGTGGCACTTTTCTTTGTATAGGCATGTTCAATTTTTACAAATGGGTAGGCTCCCAAATCCTGATTTCTGAATATTTCATCCTGATCCTGGGCAAAACAAGGTACTGAGAGTGTGTGTAGAGCAACAGGAAAAATACTGTCATGCACCTTTGTAGTATTTGTATTCCCTCCAGGCAATATTAATAAGACAGAAGGTAACTGTGTGAGCTGTGTTACTGCACAGCTGGCCTCAAAGCTGCTCCCACTATACTGTACAGGTGAGACCAAAGATGCTTAATGACGTGCCAAGGTCATCCAGGAAATATGTTGCAGAGTAGGGAACTCCAGTGAGTTGCCACATATCCAGACCCTCCTCTGTTTTTCCGCTCTCCAAATGACATCAATAAAGCTTGGGAGCACCAACAGCCATGCACTATAGAAATTTATCTCTATCTTTTCATTATTATCCTGTAGAGGAGAGCTGAGTTATCTGTTTGGCAGCAATCTGCATGCTGCTTGCATATGGTATTCCATTTGCTACTAATCAATACTAATATAATAATAATTTCTGTGGAAAGAATTATCATCTGTAAGAATATTTGTAAAAATATACCTGTGGATGCATTAAAAGTGTGAACCACCCAGAATACATGCACCAAGCTAAACATTTTAACTGTTATTTCAATTTTTCAAGCAGTCACAGTTAAAATCTGCCGATAGCTGTTGCTTTCTGAACAAATCAATCATTTTGTGAAGTAAAAGGAAAAATAAATGTTTTTGCCTTCCCCTTAAGTTAGTCACAACAGACATGGGTGAAAATAAAAAAAATAAAAATCCACACCTCCTCAAACATAGACAGTAGGAATTTATAAAACATGAAAGTGCCATCCAGCGTGAAGCTAAGAAAGAGGCGTGTTTAATCCTGGAACTAATTATTAACTCAGTATCCATCTTTTTCGCTTGCCAGACTGAATAAAAAATAGCACCCCCGCACCCTGTTCATGCAGTGACATCTAATACCACCATATTTTAGCACATGCTGGTGTGATTTTTCACATGAAAGATTCCCAAGATGTGTTTAAGGTGAAGCACCTTGGTTTTAAATTTCCATGTCAGAATGGCAAGACAACAGTGACTGCTCAGCTCTGTTTCCAAGTAAAGGGGAGGGCAGCTTTCATTACCCAGTATCCTGGACTCCATTCTTCAATACAAGCAGTATGCTTTAATTTTGAAACAGGCTGGTGAGACTGACATATTCTGGCATTTTCGGAATGAATATTTATAGTCTTCCACCCAACTGTTTCCTGCGAGTCACTCCTGCAAAACAGAAATCTTTGCTTTGGAATAACAGCCACTTAGCACATAGACAGAAATGCCAGGTTTGTACTGAAGAATCGGATGTTATCATCTCACGGCTTGTGAGCCAATGCTGCTCATAGTCACTGGACAGTTAAAGAGCTTTTTACTAAAAAAAAAAAAAAAAAATAGCCACTGAGGGGTATTAAACTGTAGTGTTTCTTGCAGCGCAGTTTTTGCTAAACATCAGTGCTCATTGGCCCATGAGTGTTGGGTACCATTGGCAGATGGTTTCCTGGAGGCTCAGGAGACTGGACTAACTTCATGAAATTGTCTGCATTTGAAAAGGTTTTAATGGGTTTCAAAGGCAATTCATCCTGACGGTGTTTTAAACTCACCATAAAGGGCCTTCTTGTTCTACCTTGCTCCTCTGGCACTTGCCTTAGGACTCTTCACGCTGGGATGCTTGCAGAATCTCTTTTTTTGTTTGTTTGTTTTACTCCTGCTGCTTATAAAAACCTACACTCTGTCTCCTGTTTATAGGGCCAGGGAAGAGTGCTGGTAGCTAAGTTAGAATAGAATCAGACTTCGAATCAGAAAAGCGGCACTGCCTTTCTGTACCAGAGTATTTCCACAGAGACTGTGACTTGGGGATTATAAAGAAACACCGGCCGAGGTGAACTATGTGCTGTAGCTTGGTGAGAAATCTTCCTGCATCTCCCTAGGTGTCTGCCACTTAATCATATAACCGATTTCACTCTCTGCAAACTTCCCCAGTTTAATGGTGAGTTTTGTTCTGAATACTTCCAGTGAAAGCAATTTCACAAACTCCTCTGGCAGCTAATTTCACTGTCTAAGCAGAAATAAGATGATGAACTTCGAGATACAGCTTTCTCCAGCTTCCAGATGAAAATCTGTCTTCTAAACTGAAACCATCACGTCACCTAAAAGAAGCTGATACAACCAGGACCACAGAGCGAAATGTAATACAAAACAAGAACACACCATATGCATTTCTCTCAAGTAAGATCTTTTATCATGTATTATATTTCCTGCATGCATAAAATGTAAATACGTGAGTAAAACACTAACACATTCAAAGAATATATTCCCTTTGTACTGGTCTGCAAAAAGTAAATAGCTATTAAAAATAAACAACACAACAAACCAACAAATTAATGCCTCGAAAGAAAGAATGCTGTTAAGTGAATGTTACGTGCTTGCCATCCAGACACTTGCAGTGCAGTAGTTAATGAACAGGGAACAGAAGCAATGTTGGGGGTTTTTTTCTTTCTTTCACAGCTATGGACCAGAAAAAAAAAGTAAATGTAAATTAAATTGAATAAGCTCTTGGTTAATTTATTGGATTAATTTTAAAATACACCTCATAATGACTTTATCCTCTGAGAAGTTTCAGAAGCTTTTAATGCTTAAAAGGCCAGATGCTGTACCGTGCTGCATATATTCAGGCATAGTGGGTCTTACCAGATGAAGAAATAACATCCTTAAAAGGTTTTTGTGCCTCAGAAATGCGCACACGGGTAATTTGCCTGACATTTTAAAAATTTAATTTAAGGTTCTTAGGAAAGAGACATAATCATCAAATAACAGCTCACTTTCCATCCATAGAAACTCCTTAATGGTTCTAAATATGATGCGTACTCTGAAAAATTACTTGACTCACAACCATGAACTTTTAACACAATTAATTTAATTTGTAAATTGAACAATATGCATCATTAATGACTCACAATTTCCAATTTGCTGAATGGTTTCTGCCTCATGTCTCAGTTATTTTGGTCAAGCCATTTTCTGCAGCTTTATGTTGCCTTTAGGTCTTGTGCAACTATCCCACCTTAACTCCATAGTGCCCAGTTTGCACTTTACTGCTAACTACTAAGGGTGAAATGACCGTTCTTATTCAGTAGCTGTTCACACAGACTGAGTCCTCTATTCTTCTGTCTCCTCTCAGGTCATGTGTGGGTTAAGGTCTTAACTGGCAAATTGTTTCTGGGCTGCAGCAACTGGCTACGCAAAAGCAATTTTAAACAAGATGATACCAATGCAAAATACACCCAAGGCTAACTGAAATTTTCATATTCATACAATGTATACAGATTGGTGGCCTGCTCCACCACTGAATTATCATTTTGAATAGCCTTCTGAGAATACGAAGACTCTGAAATAAAGGAATCGAATGACTGCAAGCTTCTGTAATTTCTAAGGCATTAGTCAAAATTGCCTAAAATTGCGAAGCATTTCAGTCAGGTAAGAAAGGCCAGTGGAGGAGTTTGTGGTATGATCACGATGTAAAATGCTGCTGAACAAGCCCAGCAAATGTAACTGCTCTGCGCACCAGGGGTGGTTACTTCTGTGCTCCAAGAAGGTACTCAGTGATGCCCATGGTGTTTTGTTTGAGCCGTGATCACAGGCTACAGGACTCGGCTGTTCATGAAAAAGGGAAAGCAGTCACTGCATGATGCTTGAATGAAAAAAGAAGGCAGTTATGAACTTTTTGGGAGGTTTTCCTTTTAAATGGTTGTGCCAAATCATGAGAATGATAAAACTGCCCTTTGGAAAAATGAAACAGCGATAGGACAATAACTTCTGGCTACCTTTAAGAATGACATAACACAGAGCTGTGCAACATTTTGAAGTTTTGAATGGGCACTGATGTTCTTCAAAACATCCCATGGCATGGGATGTTTCAATGAGATAAGGCATACGGTGTGACATGCCTTAAAGATTTTGATAACTGAGATTCCTTATTTATGAGGCAATTTGTGATGAAAACTGTGTGCCCATTCTGAAGCTCAGGAGAAGATGAACAGAAAACGTTCCCTTTCTACATTGATGCAAGTGATACTGGATCAAATAATTCAGCTCCTCAACATTTCAGTATGATGGACCAGCGGGATTAGTTATTCCAGGATTTTTAAAACCTTTTTCTTTTTTTTTTTTTTTTTCAGAGGTCTCTGAACTAAATATAAATAGTATAACTATCAGTAGGGTGATACTTACTTTCATAGTCATATTACCTTGATATGACTAGACACAGCCCAACAAAAGGTAATTTTTGTCTCAACTCACACAAAATGTGAATTTTTAAGTGCTTTTTAGGATGGAAGTATATGGAGGTATGTGGTGACATCTGAGCTATGTGCTTAGCCATTGTAATACAGCCATTATATTTGTCTTTTGCATTTTACATAATGCAATTCATTCATATCATGCAAAGATTCAATAGACTGAGGATTGAAAAGAAAGTAGGACTTGCTGCAAACTATGAACAGCTGAAGATAATTGTCTGTGTGACCTAAATCAACTCATCTTCTCATAAAGAGCCCACATATAAAAGTTGAATGCACATAACTACAACATGTATGTAAAGATTTGAGGGTTTGCACTGCTGAGGTGTGTTTGACCCAAAAGTAAATGACAGCTAATAGTACCAGCTGAAAATCTGGGAATGAAAAATAACCTTTATTTGGACATGATTTTTTCACAAAATTATTACAGATTTTTAAATTATAAAACAATTATTAGGGTATGTAATGTAGTAAAAAAAACTCACTTCCAGTAATGTTTAAACACATATTTCAAATTTTAAAAAAAAATAAAATTTTAAAACAGCTATCAAGTTTTGGACTAAGCAAAAATGAAAAAACACTGCAATTTCTTGCTGCTCTTTAAATATTAAATGTTGTAACAGCTAATGACCATCACAGCTTTCCTTGCTTATGACAATCTAGTGTTGCTGTGTGCTGTTTAATTTTTCAAAGAAATGATTTATTCACACAGCAATCTACAATGAGAGATGCTGTAGAGAAATTAATTGGGGCATTGGTGCAGTAATAATGTTATCCGTTGATCACACAGGTTTTTCTGAGTTGCATCTAGGTTTAATTTGCTGATCAGACAATGTATTTTTGTTTTAAAATATATTTACTTCAGCATTTGTGTATAAATTGTACAAGGCAGGTACTTTGTGGAAAAAAAAATTAATTGAGGATATATTGATATTGAAATAAAATATGCTTGATGGAGTCTACACATAAATAATTATTCACAATAAACTTTACTAAATGTAAATCAGGTATAGACTGACTGATTATGTTAGAAAAAAGAATTATGAAGTGAGAGGGTAGGAAATTAATCCACTTGTGATTTCAAATCTCTATCTGCAAATATCTCCCAGTTACATAGGAGGGAATGTCGACATTGCTTTGATATCAACTTGCCTTAAATAATTTTAACCACTGTAAAGTTCCCCACAATACTTATTTGCGCTAAGCATCTCCCCACCAAAACTAAGGACACAATAGGAAGTAGGGGGAGTATTTCACTCAACCTCTATATGATTTTTTGGTAGATAATACTTTCTTGTGCAAAGTGATAGAACTGCTCAGTCCGCCATAGCGTGAAATGCTTCATATTGGAATTTCAACCAAAATGGACGTACTGATTAAAGTTCATTGAAGCTTTTACTGCAGAGTTTAGAGGGGGCAGTCCTGCTTATGCTGTGTTTTTTGTCAATGTATCACATATAGAATTCTACCTGTGTAGAGGAATATAGTCACTGGTTTGCAAACAGATAGGAAGACAATATATGACAACCTTACAATTTAATGGAACAAATCCTTATGTATCTGTCCTACTTCCCTCATGGTTGTATAATAATTTAGAACCACTGAAACTAGTTGCCTAGCTTCTTTCCTGTGAAAACATGCCTACTTGTTATGTTTGGGTCTTCACTCAAGGCAAGGCACTTATTTGTCAGTCTCTGACTGCACTTCTAAACACAGCTCTCTTGCTTTGGCTAAATTAATTTAAGATGGTTCTTGTTTGTAAAAAAACCAACTAATTTTGCAATTATCTTACCCAGATGTGTCAAAATGATAATGTCACTAAATACTAGTGAAAAGGTCAGAGGAAATAAATAATTACAACTGGTATTATATTTGGCATTAGAAGACAGAACATTGTAAGTGTTTTAAGTTACACGAAAAACAAAGAATATATTTTCTTTGATTTCTTATTAAGAGAAGTCCACAATTTAGTTTTTCAGTTGTAAAATAATCTGTGGCCCGTTGTCTGTCTTCTTCTTTTCCTTTTTCTGAATACATCAGGATCTTATTGTGGAAAAAAAAAAGATTGATCCCTTTCAAAATGTACTAAGGCTCTGGAAAATGTGCTCTAAAAACCACAAGTGTAATGTCTGTTTTTAAGAAAAATTTTCAGAATTCTAAGGCAGTGCTATGATTTCCATTAGCATATTCTATAGAGTGGTTAGGATAAGAAAGATAATCAGTCTTATTATATTCAGTTGGACTTCACTATATATATGAGATATATACGCATATAGAGAGGGAGAGAGGGTTGTGTGTGTGTGCATCTATAGATGTTACGTCAAATTTTGGGTAACTTCATTATCTAACAGAACTGGATTGATTACAGATATTTGACTGTTTTTTCTATACAGCTTTGAAATCCTTCTTGTTTATGAATTCTATGCACACCGCACTGCTGAAAGCTTATTCAGTCCAGAATACTTCTGTTAAGTTTTGAATAGCTTATACAACAGTAAGGCAAAGCAGATTGTGTTATTTATTCTTACTATTTATTGTCATTTCAGCCCATTAAACGTATACTCCTCTACTCCTATAGGACACATGAATTCCATTGAAAAATTTATTTTATTTTCAAATACAAGAATGTATATTGAACTTTTAATGAACATTCATGTTAATTAGAAAAGAGAGACTGGTAAATAGAAATAGTGTAGCTCAGGTCTCTGTTTTAAAGATATAATAGATATTGAGAATAGACAAATTTCTGAAAGACAGAGGTGCTGTTCCTCTCCTGTCATACATATAAATAAGAACTATATACTCAATTTATGTGGGGTTTCTCTTAAACGATCAGCACAATTTGAATTTGAGCTTTGAGATCTGCATCAATTCAGAAACAGTTAATACATCTGCACTTTCAAGACTGTGCAAAGAAAGCCTTTGCCTCTTCATACATGTATGAAATCGAAATTGAATGGACTGTGCTAAAATTAAATCAGTGAGAGAAAAGAAAAAGCATGGAGTCGCACTGAAATCCATTATGTTGGACTTGACTAGTAATACAGGAAAGAATCATTCCCAGACCACGTTACCATCCGTTTTACCTCCTTTACATGACTTTTTAATACTCTTTACCAAACCTGGTCTAAATTTCAGCTGAATAGATGCATTTACTGTAATTTCTACTTCATGTTGAGAGGTTCCATATTTCAGTATAGAAAGATGAAAAATAGCTCTTACTTTCACTACCTGCAAAAAGAAGCCAACTAGTTTTGAGTGAAATTTGCAATCTAGACCTGGTTTAAATTCTCTGGGCACCAATTGGACACATCGAAGGAAGGAACATCACCTGTCTTTTAGTCAGTAATCCACCGTTCTAGGCACTCGAACAAGAGGTAGGGCATGTAATTCAATTTTCTTCTTTACTTGTGGATATTCAATCCCAGATCTCTCATTACTCACAAGTGTTTCCCAGTTAACTTGCAATATGCGGTTATGTTATGCCTTTCTCTGAAGTTATCCCACTGACAGCGCTCCACTTGATTTCATGGTGGTTACATATTCATTGAAATTAGGACTCACATCCTGGCATTCTAGATTAGTTTCTAATCCCTAAATTATGGAGTTATTTTCCCTTATTCTCTCACATTGGTTTAATAAACAGCACCAACTGGAAAGACTGTGAGTGCCCTATAGTAAAATAAGCTTCACTGTATGAACAGAGCACTCTCAGCAAGATGAGAGTATTAAACCTTGATCTCCCATTCCCAGGTGAGCACTTGAATGATGTGGCTATGCAGTAAAGGGTAGTTAGACACTATTACTTCATTTTCCATCTTGGGACGAGTGCCTATGACAAGCCCTCCCTTGTTTTGCTAGAGAGCCACAAACATCCAAGCATGAAACAACCCTCTACATTCTTATTGTGAAAATAATTGACCACTGGAAGAATTTACCTAAGGATATGACTGATCTTCTGTCATGTGAAGTTTTGAAGTAATGCCTGGATATTCTCTGAAGAGAGAGTATTGTCTTATTTGAACATATATATGTCTTATTTGAATAACTAGTTGTTGGTTCTATGCAAGAGTCAGGAGGTGAAATTTGAAGCCTCTTAAGCTGCAGGGCAACTGAGATGATGATATTAGTCCTTTTTGTGCCTAAAATCTATGAAAAATCCTGCCTTGTGTTTTTTTATGTGTGGTTATTTATTGTCCACCCTTTTTGTTTCTTGCTTCATAGTTCTGGGGAAAAAAAAAAACAAACAGCTTTTTATTCATTGAAATATATATATAAGTTCTGTGTCACATAATGTATTCTTGTAATTAACTTTTCAATGTTTGTTAACACAATGGCACTTAAAGTATTGGCAAACGCAAACTATTAATCTTAAGAGTTACACAAGCTCCTGTATTTGATTAAAATATTCTCTGAAGCGCTTTGGTATAACACTAGACAAGAGAATAAAAAGGTCAAAAAAATATTTTACTCTGGTTCATCGGCAGATGAGTTCAATAAGTTAAAATTAGGAATCTTTCAATAGAGAGTTTTGGAGGGAAATCAGAATTCTATAAAGCTGTTTTTCCATCAATAAATTGATACATATTAACCAAATCATGTATTAATGGGCAGTACAAATAGAATACCTTTTACATTTAGATTTCTAATTAATATTCAGCCCGAAGTAAGTATACACCNTTTTTTTTTTTTCTCTCTTCAGGGTAGGTTAACGGTTGGACTTGATGATCTTAAAGGTCCCTTCCAACCTCACTAATTCTATGATTCTATGATTCTATGATTAATGGGCAGTACAAATAGAATACCTTTTACATTTAGATTTCTAATTAATATTCAGCCCGAAGTAAGTATACACCACTTTACATGGTGGTCTACTAAAGGTGAGGTAGGCATGGGAACTTGGACCTACAACTAGCCTATCTATAGGTAGATAGAACAGCAGTGCTTTGAGCTGCCCGCTGAGCACTTTTCACAACACCAACAGTCACACGGGTGTTTTCTTTTTTAAAATGCTGTATCTAGTCTTGAATACAGAAAGACCATGCAAAAGAAATAATGACATAGGAAAATGAATTCAGAAAAAGATTATCGTGGAATCACAGAATAATTTAGCTTGTACGGGACCTGTGAAGGTGTCTGCTCCAACCTCCTTTAAAGCAAGTTTAAATGCTGCACATGGCCTTGTCCAGTCAAGCTTTGAATATCTCAAAGAATGGAGATTTGATAGCCTGTCATGGAGAAAATCTTTTCCTCATATTTAATTGGAATTTCCTGGATTTCAGTTTGTGTCTGTTGTCCCTTGTCTTTTCCCTGTGCTCATCCAAGAAGAGTCTGACTCTGTCCCATCTATATTCTCCCGTCAGATAGTTGAAGACAGCAATATGACCTCTTGCTAAACTTACACTCTTAAGGCAAAACAAATCCACTTCTCTCAACCTCTTGTACTATGCCCTCCAAAGCAAAGCCCAGAGTATATTTTTTTACAAGGCTATAGGATTTACTTCTCCAGGTCACAGCAGATATAAAGCTGGGACAGGATTGGCAAGAAAATTAGAATGGCTGTGGTTCTGGAAGAATCTCAGATATATTCACCCAACCCTGTGTCTTAGAACAGGGGAGAAAATTCCCATTTCTGCCCCACCATGATGAATTGAGAGTTCTGACTGCACATTAATGAATTCTGGTCAGTCTTCTGAAGCTGCTAATATGGGCCTATTATAATCTTGGATACATTTATGTGTGTACTTGCCAAATACTGCTTATAATGGTTGTGCTACGTTATTGTCAAACTAGTGGCAATAGCTGGTCACTAAATCTTAACTGGTCATTTACTGCAGCTGAAGCAAGCCAGGAATACTAAATTTTTCTTACCTCCCTGAAAAAAAAGGGACTGGAGATCCAGAAATACTTCAAGAAGGTCAGAGGGACTGAGGTGATGTGTGAAGAGTTTAAGGGTTCAAAGAAGGATTTTTAAAAGGAAAAATTGTAAAGGCACCACAGGGAGCTCTAGACAGGAGGTAGAAAGACACAGTCTTCTATAGTGGGAAAGACTGCTGTAGTAGCAGAAGCATCCACGGTTAGTGAAAGCACAGTAGAAAAATTCCTAGGTGGAAAAAGAAACTGCGACCTTGGACTATGGCATGCAGGCTAAAAGAAGTTTCTAGCACAAACCTCCTTTAGATTGGGACCTCACACAACCTTATGGAAGTATCTGACACAAGAAACTTAACTAGATCTGTTACAATATATCCTACCTACTACTAATGGGCAATAATCAATGCCTGTAAAGTGGGGAGAAGGAAACTAATGCACTGGACCATTTTTCTGTTCCTACACTGCTTTTTAATCCACTAGATAAAGGGATATCAGGATTCAGTGGGTGAAAAGTGAGGCTTGCCAAATTCAAGCAAAAGCCTGTATTTCAGCAATGACAGTAACTAACCACTGGAACAGTTTATCAAGGGATGTGATTCTGTCACTTGAAGTCTTTACATCAAGAGTGGACACCTTTTTCAAATATGTACTTTAATTCCACACATGACTAGTGTGGAATCACTTGCTAAAATTACATGGTCTATTTGAGGTATGACTAGTTTGTGGCTATGGCAATCGATGTTCTTAGTCTGAACCACAAAAGGTGAAATTCTCCTCTGTTTTAAGTTAAAATGAATTTTTCTTTGACTTCTCTTAAGCCAGGATTTCACCAGGTATCTGCAAAAGTTTATTCCTGAAAATGCTGGGCTGATTTGTAGCCCACGTAGAAACTGATGATGAAATTAAAGGAACACATGTCCTCACCAAAGCAAATGACTTTACTGTTGAATGCTTATTCAAAAGAGCTTTGAGATAAACAGTGCTTGGTAACAGAGTTCAGAAGGAAAGTCACAGAGTGAGACAGAGAGATTATCTGTAAAACATGCCAGAACAGAGTCACATAAATCTGAATGAACCACAACGCAGAAAGGTATTTGTTCCATTAGCAGATCTTACATAGGTATTAAATAAAAGCTTGTGGGTTTACTAATAAAAAAGGCTATTTGAATGCATGTCAAGCCACTACTATTTCATGTTTTCTGCAAATTCACAGCATCTTTAAAATATGTATTGATATGAGGTGATGGTTTATTAAATTAAAGGCAAAAAAAAACCCAAACAAGCTGATGTTGAGTAGAACATGTATTATAAAGCACACAGTTAATTCACCACAAATATGACTCCACCAAATTATGTAAACCTAATGCCAGAACCCAATGCTTTTTAATCATATGGAGGAAACACCTTTTTAGGACATAATCTCCTTTTTTTTCAGTGTGTGTTGACATTTAGAATGAATGTGTGAGTAGGAACTTAAAAAGAATGGTTTAGCACTTCACTATAGGGGCTGTTTCACCACAATTTTGGGAATCCTTGAGCTGACCTGAAATCAAAGATTTATCTTCTGGTTTAGAAATAACATTTCTTTAATATTTTGTAACAGTTCATGATAGGGCTTTAATTGTTGTCAAGGTTTTGTTTACTATGGTGCCACTGCATTCTGTGTTTCCAAACCCAAAAGTATAAAATATTCATACCAGTATAATTTGAACTTCTGCTGCATTATATATAGTCAAAGTTGACTATTACAGAGAAAAAATTGATGGGGGTGTCATTACAGACAAATAATCAAGTCATATACATGCTGAAAATCTGAAAGGATACAAAATACCAAAGAAATTAAGATTTGGCAACTTACACAATCAAATTGAAAGTGGTTTTGTTGTTTTGTTGGGGTTTTTTTTTCCCTCATTTAATGGTGGCTTCAGTGATATCCAACAGATAAAAACAAGGGCCATGACAAGCTTTCAACACTGAATCTAACGTGTATTGTTAGGCCCTTTGAATGAAAGTTGCGGTATGATTCCCACTCCTGTACAGTTTTAAAAATTTATGATTAAGTTCTTGGTGTCGCAAGCACAAGTCTTTAAAAAATAATGTAGACTATCACTGCCTTACTTTTCCCATGTTCCCAGCTACATGACAACTATCATAGATAAAATAATATTAAACAGTTGTTTCAAGTCTCCTTTTGTTCTATTACGAAGCATGTACCAGAAAGTGGATGACAGACAGGTTTAGACATAAAATAAACTGGTCTGTTGGCCAGTTTAATCTGTGAGCTGGACCAACGTTAAGGGTTACTTTCTCAAAGTACCAAATAACTTTCAGATATAGTTGAAAAAATATGCCCTTTAGTGAATTCATTATCTCTCTAGCCTTCTGCTTTCTTTCAGCTTTTAGCATATATATGCATTTCCCTAGGGTTAAGCTAATGCGTTTCTCAATTCCTAGATTGCTTTAACAACAAGAATCGAAGACGATAACAAAATGAATTCCCAAACCCATTCTGAAGCACATGAGTTTTGAATTTTAAGTATTTTGTTGTTTCAAGGTAAGAGGTATAAAAAGCATCTTCTGAATTAAATAGAAAATCTTTGACTTGTGAAATGCCTCCATGTTCTCTTCTCAGCCACCAGTCAAATAATTTTATACTTGTGTCACAAAGAGCAAATCAATGACGATACCTTTCAGAAAATTAATTAAGAGCAAAGAACTCTGAAAGACTACTAGCTATTTTAGATGGGGTATAACAGGGAGTTTTCAATTTTAAAATGTTAAAAAGACTTTAAAGAACACCAATGAAAACATGTATTTATGCTTCCTGCCATCAAATACTTCGGATTCCTGTCAGGTCTTTCTGTGGTATTTTAAAAACACAGAAATTGGAAAGCAAATAGTATATGGCTGACTCATTTGTCAGATTAATGACACTAAGTCTTGGTGTCTTGGTAATATAGAAGGCATTACACTTTTTTAAATTTTGAACTCTCCAACATTTCCCAAGGAAGTTGTAGTTACTTGTATGAGTTTACAGACATGAGGTTTGATTTTCTTCTTAACCTGTCATAGACCCTGAAAAGGCTCCAGTGTTTCACAGGTGACAAAGTAAAAACCACTGATTTGTTCTAAAAGACACATTATTTGAAATGACTGGTCTGCTTTGGGTGACCTCTGGAATTCATCTGACTTTAGGTGGATAAAATTTAGAGTTTATTATAATTTAGTCAGCTAGGCTTCTTCTAAGTGTCAAGACAGAGATATCTTAAGATATTTGGAATTAAACTGTCCTCTTCAGGTTCCTAAATTGCACATTTCAAAGCCTAACAGATCAGATTGTGCTAAGACACCAAAACATTTAGATGGCTAAAGCAGGTGATGCAAATCACATTGTTTAAGTCCATACACAAAATTGCTCGAGATCTACAAAATAAGAATGAATTTACACTACAGTTCAAATGCATTTCATACAAGTAAAAGCCTTGAAGTGCTTTAAATTCAATGGTATCACAAAGAAAAACAGAAGTTGCTGGTGTCCTCCTTTATCTGTTTCTCTGTAGGGTATAGTTTGCTTTCAAAAAACCTCTCACTGCTTTTGGGAGCTGAAAAAGGCACTCAAATTTTTGATAGGTGCACAAAGGACATAGTATCTGAAAAAAACTAGAAGAGACCCCAGATTGTACTTTGAACAAACCCATGCACTATTTCTGTGAGGCCA
Source organism: Anarhynchus alexandrinus (assembly GCA_008711295.1). NCBI lineage: Eukaryota > Metazoa > Chordata > Aves > Charadriiformes > Charadriidae > Anarhynchus > Anarhynchus alexandrinus. The sequence goes on along the minus strand of VUYV01000179.1, from coordinate 449,013 downwards.
ATGTAAATAAGCTTACTGTTGCTTGTAATAGAATCTTGTACTCTTTAAAGACTTTTTTACTCAGGGTAAACAAGGCTTTGTTGAATAACGTCATGTGCTACCGTGTGGTACTCAATTCTTACAGATCCTGAGGCTTTCAGCTTGTTGGAGACAGGCTGTCTTAGAGAGAGATCATGCAAAGATGAACTCATACACATCTACTCTACCAGTAAAGATGAATTGGCTTTTAAGAGCAAAACCACAATGTGTTAGGGAGAAAAATAATTTCTCGATTAAGGCGCTGAAATAGCATAAAACCCAGGATTCCATTCCCATAGCACATCTACTTTTTCAGTCAATTTCCAATGATTTTGAAGACACCACCAAGCAAAAAAATGAGAAGGAAAACATTACAGTAGAGATACATTCTGGAACACCTTGGTTAATTATTGGAAAAACATTAGAATTTTTAACCTTACCTTACAGAAATCAAAATTCAGACCTGAAGCAGTTCACCTACCATCATAAGGAAAAGGTACGCAGGACCAAAAGAGACGTCTGGCTTCATCAAGACTAGCACTTTTCTGTTTTTATCAGAGACAACTACAGTATGAAATTTCTATCCTAATTTCTATCCAAATTTTATGTTAAAATAAGTTATGGTGTTTGCCTTTTATATACCTCAGTAAAAGGTATGGCTGTATGGTTGTGCTGCCATACAGCGAGACCTGGACAGGTTGGAGAGTTGGGTGGAGAGGAACTTAATGAAGTTCAACAAGGGCAAGTGTAGGGTTCTGCACCTAGGGAAGAATAACACCATGTACCAGTACAGGTTAGGGGTTGACCTGCTGGAAAGCAGCTCTGCAGGGATGGACCTGGGAGTCCTGGTGGAAATCAAGTTGACCATGAGCCAGCAATATGCCCCTGTGGCCAAGAAGGCCAATGCTATCCTGGGGTGCATGAAAAAGAACATGGCCAGCAGGTCGAGGAAGGTTATCCTCCCCCTCTACTCTGCCCTGGTGAGGCCACATCTGGAGTACTGTGTCCAGTTCTGGGCTCCCCAGTTCAAGAAAGACAAGGAACTACTGGAGACAGTCCAGCAGAGGGCTGTGAAGATGATCAGGGGACCAGAGCATCTCTCTTATGAGGAAAGGCTGAGAGAACTGGGTCTGTTCAGCCTGGAGAAGACTGAAAGGGGGTTTTATCAATGCTTATACATATCTAAAAGGTGGGTGTCAAGAGGATGAAGCCAGACTCTTTTCAGTGCTGCCCAGTGACAGGACAAGGGGCAATGGGCACAAACTGGAACACAGAAAGTTCCATCTGAACATGAGGAAAAACTTCTTTACTTTGAAGGTGACAGAGCACTGGAACATGTTGCCCAGAGAAGTTGTGGAGTCTCCTTCTCTGGAGATATTCAAAACCCACCTGGATGCGTTCCTGTCCAACCTGCTCTAGGTGACCCTGCTTTGGCAGGGGGGTTGGACTAGATGATCCCCAAAGGTCCCTTCCAACCCCCACCATTCTGTAATTCTGTGATTCTGTGAAAAGCTGTAGAGACTCACTCTGGTGAGAGTCAGAAGCATTCCTGTTTGTAGTCCAAATTATTTATAGCAAGTTTATGTTCTGCCAGCACTGCGTGATTGCCTACAGGTCTGTACATCCTGCTCAGCGATTTGGGCTCTGAGTTAGACCTGTAGGCTGGCTTTCTTTAGAACAAAGCCCTAGTTCCTGTTCTGATGAAGTTAAAAAGAAAACTCGTGGGGTTTTTTGGTAAAGTTAGGTCTTTTGGAAGGTTAGATATACTTTTTTTTTTTGTATAAAGATCAGATATTGAAGAAACATACTTAATATAATATGATTCATTGTCACTACATGAGGTTGAATTTTTATCTATTTGCTTAGATTAATTCAATCGACACAATTAAACTTTGTAGTAAAAACTTCAAAATGGGCAGGTCTGCTAAGAGTGTTAGAACGATTTTACTGAATGAAGCAGAGTTTGGTGAAATGTCTGGACTTCCACATTTTTCCGAACAGCCATGCTACTGAGATCACATTAACAGGCTAGTAAAGACCTTAATAATTTTTTTTTCTCATGTTTTTATGGACACAATGTTTGCCAGTCTTCATTTATATAGAACTATCCCTTGTTAAATAGAACAATCCTTGCCAGCAGACTTGCAGTTTCATTTTCTTTTTTTTTATTCCAAGATTCAGGTTATCACATCTCCCCTCTTGAACACATTAAACACTTTGAGTTGATAGGATATAAAAATCTATTACTCTGCACAGAGTGTAACTCCCTCTCGCTTCCATTGTGTCTATCCCTTAACAAGGTAATAAATATCAGTTAGTCACCCAGAGAGAGGCCAGATATGGAAGTCAAGCTGAGTTTCACTGTCCAAAGGGAACAAAGGTGACTTGGAGGCAGAGAGGGTCAGACTCATGTGGGTCTGCTCAGGGCTGTGTGTTTGATCTCCCTGATTAGGGAATTGGGCTGTGCATTTGCTTTGGGTTCACTTCTCAGCAGCACAGAGAATCAGAGCTGTTAGAGCAGCAACAGCAGCGGCAGCAGCAGGGGAAATGGAGAGACCGCATGTGGCAAAAACGAGAGCTCTAGAAAGTCTAGATGAGAGAGGAAATGCCTGAACCCATTAAAAAAAAAATAAAAAGGAATACATTTATAACAAAACACTTTGCTTTTACAGAAAGTCTGTGCTAGTTTCATTTTTAAAAAATGTAATCTTGTCATCGTAATTAATAATTTTTTAAAAAATACAGCTCAGAACATACAATTTGGTAGATCTTTTGTTTGAACAACAGCTATGGGAGTTTATGGAATTTAGGGAAGATGGCAACAATTGCAGAGAGATCTTCTGTCCCTTAGCCTGTTCTTCATCATAGACTGAAATGTGAGGAGAGATGGACAGATGCTCTAAAGCAATGAATTCTCCTTCCTAAATGAGTTAGGACTTACCACCAACTGAGCAACAAAACTACATAAACCAAGTTAATCTCAACCCCAAAGAGTGTATTAGTTTATACTATCTTCACAAGCCACTATGATAATACAGTTGCTGTTTGTTTTTTTTTAAATGTAATTGGTAAACTAGAAAAGGCTGTTGGCTCAGTAAACATCACTTAGGTGACTTGAGTAACTGATTAGGCCACAGTAACTCAACCACTTGCAATTATTTCTCCTTATCCACACTAAAGGACCTGTGAGAGACTTGAAGAAGAGACGGTAGAGCAAAAAGGAAGGAAAGCGAGGGTAAAAATAAAGCGAATCAATCTTAATGAGAATAAATGTCTTAAAGATGATTGTTGGGAAATTCATATAGTGTTTTTGTTACTGTTCTGAGAGTAAGTCTTAAAGTACCACTCAGTAAATGATGAGTTAAAAAATATGTAATAACAATCTATGTAATGATTTCCTTCCAGCTTATGAGCTAACAGAAGCAAATGTCTTGTGAGAAAAATGTCATGGAATTTTGTTGTGAGACTACCATAATGTGAGCACTCCAGTGGATTAGATGCAAAGGCAGCTGTCAGTTTTGGCATTCAGCTTTAAGTGCCTGGATTTGCAGCCTTACAGAATATCTTGTAGAATAGTTTTTAATCATGAAATATATGAAGAGGGGTTTTTGTGTATTGTTGCATCACATGGCATCAGAATGGTTCCAGTTTGCGTCATTGGACAGACTGGAGACCTCAGATCCATAGAACAAGCATCTGTCACTTCAGCTGCCTCAGTGACAGACAGCTGTAGGAGGTCATTTTCCATCACATGGCCAATAATTAGAAAAAGAAGAAGAATACAGCTTGATGGTGGGATTTACTGATGTTGACCGACAAAAAAATGAAGGCTAAGAAAAAGAAATATGGAGTTTCTCCCAATGCACCAGTTCCTATCACTGTCTGTGTTTATACTTTTTCCTGGTAATGACAACCTATCTCTCTTCCTCCATTCCCATACTTTTCAATACCTTTTTCAGGCTACATCTATTCTTATTATCATACCTTCTCTTTTTTTTTTTTTTTTAATCATTCTGCATATCATTGTAACAGTTATCCTTCTCACTGGTTTCAGGTTTTCTTCACTTTTATTTTCTGTATACCTCTGTACAACCTTCTGTTCTTCACTTCTTAGTAAGCCAGTCAAACTTCTGGGGTTTATTTTTCCCCTTCATGTTTCTTGAGAATTTATGTTGCAAATAGACTACTAATTTTGAATTTCAGTGATCCTTGTGATTAAGGTTAGGTGCAACAAAAGTAATCCCTGGGCTGACAGAGCCTCTCGGCTTTGTAATAAGGTGGTAGATACAATGAATTGTGGCTCATCAGTATCTACATGATATAAGACGTTATCCAGAGTAAGAATAATGGTTTGCACATATTACCAAACTCCCCCAAAGCCTACTCTGAACATGTACAATCCTTTATTTTCAACTATGTTTATATATATATATATATATGTATTTACAAAATTGTAAAGATCTTTACCACTGCCCTTGACAACAGGACACCTTTCAAACTCCTGATCCTATTTCAAAGATTGGAAGCACTAGTATTTCTAGGCGACTGGACTGTAAACTGTTTTTAAAAAAATCTTCCACTCCTCTCAGTCTTGTTATTGGAGAAGAATGAACTGTGTTATCTGAAACTTTAAAATCACATGTACTGTGAAGCATACATCTGACAGAGGATACGTTATCCTGAACAGTTTAAACTTTAAAAACTGACAAGCCTACTTTGAAGTCTTACAAGTGAAAGTTTTAAGCTACATTGTTCAGTTGTTCTCACCAAGAAACCCCATAAAAACCAGTTGTGTCGGGTTTCTTTTCCCCCGCAACATCCATATCTAAGGAATGCAGACAATATACGGCAACTGATATACTATGTTCATAGAAGTTCAAGCAATCTCAACAGAACTGATTCCTGTTTGCTGCTTTGTTGATAAACCATTCAAATGTTTCAATACCTGTGCATCTCTTCAGTTTTAAGGCAGACCAAACAACAGGTTTTGTTCCACACCAGAAACTAAAGTTACTGTTTTTAGTCAACTTTTTACATCCTATCCTTTGATAAATCTAGTGAAACCAGTCATCTCCTATACATCAAAGAAACTATTTATCTTCCACGCAACCATGAAAGCAGCCTCCAGAAAACCTATTTGAAGGTTGCAATGAGTCAGATCGTGCTTTTTTACGGGAGAATATGATTTAGGTTCTGTTCTCTGTACAGACAAACGTTTTTTAGTAGGATTGTCCTTCCTGAATACAGTGGCTAGCAATTTCAGTGTATAATATCAAGTTGACGAACAGAGCAGAGCCGATAAACTCTAGCTGGGACTCCATGCACTTGTAATGACACCTGGTAGATTAATGAACAAGCGGAGCAAGTGGAGTATTTCCTCTCCGGAGCACGCAGGCTACAGATTTGTCTTTTAGAAAACAGATCAGTATTTTCCCTCATCTTCTCCCCAGGAGATGGAGAAAAACATTTGCAGGCATGACTATGTTAACAAGAAGGTACAGACTGCCGACACTAGAAACAATAGCCTCTTTCCCCCAGGCCTCAGAAGAAAAGACTGTGTTTCATCACAAACTCAACTTAGGGGAAATACATTTCTTTTTTGATCTGGAATCATGACTGCTTATTTCTGATTTCTGTACAAGAGCGGTGAGATTTCTCTCTTGGCACTGCAAACAACCTTTGGATCAGCTTGAGCAACTTTGTATATACGGCTAAGGATGAAATCTTTAAAGAGGGATCTGGCAACTCCCACGAACCCATCGCCCACTGGCAGTTAGCAATAATCAGCAGAAATCAGTTAATTAATCGGGTGTCCATGGCAAGATGTTGGTGGGGTGGGGCTGCTGGGAAGCCTATGTGAGGAGAGCTCTGGGACTGTTCCATGCCGGACACAGCCTGTCCCAGCCAGTTCTCGCCTGTTCCGCAACAACCTCACCACAGGACACAGCTGAGCCCATCAGCCACGCTGGTAGCACCAATGGGAAAATGTATTTAAGAAAGAGCAGAAAACACTGGTCAGGCAGAGGAGGAGAAGGAAGAAAGTGAGAAACAACCCTGCAGGCACTGAGGTCGGAGCGGGAGATGGAGGAGGAGGTGCTCCAGGTGCTGCTGCCTGTGGCGGAGACAGCAGTGAAGCAGGTAATTCCCTGCAGCCCAAGCAGATATGTATGTCTTTTTGTTTCTCACTACCGAATCTATTTTAATTGGCAATAAATTTAATTAATTTTCCCTAAGTTGTGTCTGTTTTGCCTGCAACAATAATTGGTAAATGATCTCCCTGTATTTGTCTTGACTCACAGCCTTTCTTGTTCCTGTTTCTCATCTTATTTTCTTTCCCTGTCCTACTAGGGAGAAGGAGTGAATGAGTGGCTGGGTGGGAGTTTAGCTGGTGGCCAAGGCTAACTCACCACAGCTGTACTCCGCTACACTAACTTGAAAATGTGAGCCTGTACTCTGAATGTATGAAGCACTAGTTGCCAGCTTTGCTGATTTGATCAAAATCAATACTCCAACATGTTTATGGATGTGTGTGGATACATGGCTTTGGACAGGGCAGGAGGAATTTCTGTTTATGCTTCTCCACAAAGATCATTTCAGTCTCACATGCTTCACACTTTACTACTCACAGCAGTGGAAGTGACAAGGCACGGGCAGGACACAGTGGAGGAGAGGCTGCATTTCTTCATCCTTACAACAAAATCTTCAAGACTGAAGGTCATGAGACACAAACCTTGTTACTCAGGGAACTGAGGGAATGAGGAGATCTTGGAGCTTGGCCCCAAGTTAGGCACCAAGACTGGACATCACTAATACCAGTTTCAGTAGTCTGGATTGTTTCATCCTACGGCTGGGGTTCAATTGTCATGTAGCTACTGTGCCAGAACAATCTGTCAAGTTGCATGATGTGGCCATAAAGGGGAAGAAAGACTTGAGCTCTCTGAAAGGTCCTGAAGCCTTTGTATGGTCATGCTCGCTCGAAGTGAGAAAATATGGCTAAGCACACTGGTGCCAAATTCACACCCTGAATTTCTGAACTTTCACTGCTCCAAGTTTGACTGGAAAGTGTAATTACATCTCCGCTGGATACCCAAGAAAAGTGAAGGGAAATAAAGTGAAATTGAATTTTTCTGAGGTTAAATGTTTTTTCCTATTTTCTTCTAAGTACTGAAAGAAAAACCCCACCATATTTGCATTACTTGTGTTTATTTTTCCCATAAAAGTTAGAAAATTGAAATTTTCCACAAAAATGTTACTTTTCAGATGGGTCAGTTTTTTCCCAGTCAATCCATCAGCACCTTGTAACCCATTCTAATGGAAGTTGTTGTGAAGCAAATGCTGGTGGAAGATTTGACACTGAAAACATCAGTGACAATCACGTTATAATGGCAATCTATCTGAAGTGAAATTTGGATGGGTTTGAGAGGGGAAAAAAAAAGGCAAAAAGACACTGTCTCTTCTTGAGCAGGAATTTAAGGGAAGTCATATGTAACATGGGAGCATGTAATGTTCCCCCTTTGAAAATTAATTAGAAGGTTCTCCATCATTCTGCTCAGCCTTTCTACCAGTGCATGACAAAAGCTACTGGATTAACAATGTGATGTCAACAGGCGTGATACAACAAAAAACAGGTGAAAAAACACAACCCCTGCTCAGCTTGGTTCAGGGTGGATGTACTGGTCTTTCTACTGTATTGTATTTATTCACCTTGGCTTTAGTAATATCTCTTTATTTCTGTTGCAGTTGTATCTACAAGTTTAGTTATGAACCTGGGCTGTGTTATATACAAACAGAAAGACAAAAAACGTTTTTTTGTTCTCAAGAGTTTACAAATCAAAGCTAGAGGTAGATTTGACAATTATAGTGATTTTATTTCATCTATATTGCTTTGGATACACTAGGTTTCTCAACAGGCTATAGTTCTCAATTAACTTTAAACATAATAAAATTCAGATGAAAGCATGCGTGTTCAAATTTTATCCAGACTTGGCAAAAACACAATAACATGAATCTTTAAATTGCCCAGCAATCTTCCAAAAGTGGATAACTATTCTTTGAATGCTTTGACTACTTTTTGAACATTTGTCCAGACATATTCTTCAAACTCTTCTCTGTCTGATCTTACTGTCATTCAAAAGTGTGACACTCCTAGTGTAGCAAGTAGCTATGACCCACATTTTTCATTATTTAATATAAGTGTACATGGCATAATTAAAAGCTATCATAAGTGAGGAGGTGTATATTGGCTGCGCTATATTTTTTTCAGCCCAAAATAGAATCTGAATAGTCTTTTGCTGCATAAAAGATATTAAAATCCAAACCCTATTCAGATTCAAACAGAATTGTTAACTTTTAACAGACATAATTGATTGGCCATTGCAAATTTTTGAAACACAACTGATTATGCATTTAGGTAATCAATTGCATAAGGACCAGCAACAAATGATAAGGAACCAATAAAACGCATGTGCTTAGAAACAAATGACTTGTAAAGGCTCTAACTCTTACATGTCAGGCAATTTAATCATAAGGAGTGCAAGTTGTGACCTCTGAGTGGGATGCAGTAATCTGGCAATCAAGAAGGTAGCAGAGGCATAATGTATTGGTCTTTGCTGTACCACCAAGAAATGATGAGATTGTGTAACTTGCTGTGGCTTGAAGTATAACGTGACTTAACTCTTTTGTTGTTTCATATGTCAGCAAACCTCTCAATTGTATGTGTATTGTCCTAAGAAATGTGTGGAATTCATAAACCTACATGCCATGTTACAACAGAATACCCCACAACACCTGGCAAGTATTCTCTTAGACACTCTTTTCCTCCCATCTCTTTTCAAAAGATGTGCCTGAACTTGTCCCAGCAATTAAGAAACATTTCAATTCTTAGAATGGAATTTGAGTGAAGTTAAAAAGTTTGTCAGACTAGTGGATCTCAAGGTTTGGAAGAACTTCACATTTATATGTGAAGATAAAAATAATTTTCCTCCCAATAATTATTAAAAGAAACAGAAGATAGTTTGTTGCATTTCATTTTCTGAATGAACAGTTTGTCTTTGCGAAAAGCTTTCAAGTAACAATCAGAGACATTACTGAAACAAAAAGAAAAGCCAAACACTTTCTTTCCAGCTCAACAGAGAACCAACCAAATAATTTTCATCATAAAAAAAATCTGCAGACTTTGGAGACTACTGCTTGAGGTGCTTAAGCAACATGGCATGCTGACGCTAAAGTTGTGTGGTTAGCTTTCACATCACCTCCTATACACACCCAACACATATGCTTTGATAACCAGAAGGTCTGAAGTTGAGAGAGGCAAATAAGCAATTCACCCTCACTCTCTCTGACTCAGGACTTGGCTGTCTGCATATTCGGTGAGGAGAGGCAGCCAGGATAACTGACCTGGTGGCTCCTATAGGTAAGCTACCAACTTATACACTACAGGAATTTTTCCATATAGGCAGGAAAGATGCCGTCCTTCTGGACCATAAATGGCTTGAAACATTTAGAAACCATTAGAATCTACAGTAGGTCTGATGACTGAGTTGTGGGTGAATGTTGCCCAACAGGTCTTTTTTGTGACAGATGCAGGAGCCAGGTTTTGGATCAAGGCTGTGACTGTTGGTCTCAAACATCCAAGAAATCCTGAATGTGATTTTGGAAGGAATGAAAAATGCTTTTTTTGGCACTGAATTTGCTGAAGTGACAGATTTGGAGATTTCTAAGTGAGAAAACTTTGTGACACTTGTATATGCCTATGTGTATATGTGTGTGTATCTGTACAAAAGGGAGAGAGAGCTTATAGTTCACAGATACAGAGAGGTAAAGATTTATTTGCCTACTCATTCTGCTCTTTTCTGGTCAGTAGCTGCTAGACCTTCCTACTACTACTAACCAATACAATGCAGCCGATGAAGATAAAATTAATGACACCCATTGACCCTTATATTTTTTGGCCTTTAAATTTTTATGAGAGGATTTCATAGTCATAAAATTTAACACTGTTTTTCATTACAGATTTCTTCTGCCTGATTTGTCCAATACAATAAATAAGACTTCGGTAGATTAATATTGGTATGTTTGTGAACAGCAACCACATCGAGTCATGTCTGAGCCTAAATTATCTCTACTTTCTCTAGAAAAAGGAAATCCAAGCACTACGAAGAGATTTATTAAGAAAAGCAATCAAATAAAATGTATGACTAATGGTGTCAATTCCTTGCAGTGAGCATCTTTGCTCTAATCATTTGGAAATTGAAAGTTGTTCAGATTCTTCTGAAATAAAACCATTTTCTTCCTCTGTTATATGTCAGCCTTAGGTTAGTTACGGCATTCAGCTAGAGTCTAATAGCAATGTAGCACTGTGCAGAATCAATGTCTTACTGTATATAGTGATTGCACAAGTTAATTGCTCTTTTTAAATGAAATATATTTCTTTACAGTAAATACACTGGGAAGCAAAGATGATTAGACAGCTACTTTTATAAACATGACTCTGGTGTCTACTGATTACTTCACATCACCAGTGTACTTTCAATAAATAAAAATAATTTACTTTCTCTTTTTTTTTTTTTTAAACGGAACATAAAAAGTGAGAATGAGACTATAACTGAGTTTAAAGCAATATACAACATGTATGAAACATCAGCTACATTTTAGGAAGCCATTCCTACTCAGTTGTTTGGCAATATCCCATATTCATTTGCTCCTGTGGGACACTCAACCAAATTTTAAAGAACATATTTTGTTTTGCACCAAGAGAGACCAAATGAAGAGTTTACCAGGTCAGTTATTTTCTAGTCAGATAAGCTGGTGATAACTTAGCTGCGTGTTAAAAATTGTTTAAAATGTGTCAAATATTTTGCCAGTAGAACTAACCCATGACTGTCGCTTAATCCACTTTTTCCAGAATGTAGAGGTTAAGGGTAACGGTATGTAGCTTTCATATAGCACGTCTCATATATAGACCTTGAAGCACTCTTAAGTGAAGACCTGTACCTTCATGTCTATACTGTGAGAGCAGTCATGCTCTTTAAAGTCTTAGTCCAGGGCAAAGGGCTCACACCAGTACACACAAGTCCCCTCCTAACTTATACACCTACGGTGCGTGCTTAGGACTTAACTCCTAACAAAAGAGACAGCCCATGTTTACAGCGTTTTTCATATGGGAAATGAAGCAAAGCAAATGGAGTGACTTGCCCCAGGCTAGGTAAAAGATTGGAACAGAACAGAAGTGTCCTGCCTCAGGCAACGTTGGTGTCTGCCTTCCTGAGGTTATGTTTGATTTATAGCAACTGGACCTGTCTATTTTCATGTCATTGCATTGAGGTTTTTTTAAGAAGCACTGGCTGCTTTGCACTCTTTCAGTTATGAAAAGTGAATTAAACATTTACCTGGGTTATCGATTGCTTCATGTTAATTGTGGTTTTGTGGAGCAGACAGAACACATTGAACAAAGTGTTCCTAAGTGCTTGCATCATTTTCACCAGCATGTAATCACAATGAACATAGAAAAACTTCATTCAAACTGTAAAATTGATACTGATTATCCTGAAATACGCAGTTGTGTAGATAGTTTAACTTTCAGATCACAGACCCAGATCTCAAAAAATCCACATATCACTGGAAAACTATGTATTCATAACTAAATTTGACAGCCAGCATGTTTGTTTTATCTACGTTAAGCTACTTTTGAAAGTTAATTTAAGTGTCTTTCAGAAGACCCAAGTTCCTTGAATAGTTGATGAAAGAGATAAGCTTAAAGCAACCTAAAACAGCTTTCATGAATAATTCTGCCTGACCTCAACCCATAAGGGGTATAAACATGAGCATATACAGAATAATATTTGCATGCAGTACTGGTTTGTCCATGGATACAGATAGCTGTGTCCATATGCATGAATCCTGCGAATAAAATTGCTCTCTTTGCTAAGTTGTAAAGGACAGTGTATGCAAAATTACAGGACATATTTTGAATCATTGATCATCTTGATTATAAGAGGTACTGAAGTTTAAAGGAAGCTAGTAATTTTCACAATTAGGTCAGGTTTCTGATATGCAACCTAAAATTTCTTTCCCTTAATTCACGTTGTCTTGTTGGCTTCACATATCCTTGCAAGCTATATTAAGTTTCAGAATACATTATAAAGATAAATATTGGACCTTTCCACATATGGCATTATCAGTTAGTGGATAATTTACAGAAATTGTGTATAAAACTTTCCAAACTTCAGAGTTATAAGAAAAATAATAGTCTCTCCTGTCTCCATCATCTGCATTTTGACAGGCTGTAAATAGAAAGCAAACCTAAGTAATTACACATATATCCATGTCTGTGCTGAAATGTGGCTGCAAGACTTACGGCACTTCTGTGTTTCACATTGAGCTGCCCATCAGATGAAATCAGTGTTAGCATAATAAGTTAGTTATTGCTGGTATTTTTTTAAAAAAAAAGAATTATAACAGGGCAAGTGCAGTAGGAGTTCAACAGCTGCGGAGTAGCACTGAAAGAGCAGTGGTGGCCTGAAGCAAGAATCAAAGTAATTACATCTCTTGCAGGAAGTGGTGAGCAGCAGAGTCAGAAGAGTTAGATGAAAGGAACGTAACCAGCTCACTTAGCTTATTCGTTTGCAAGAGAGATGCTTTCTTCTCCTTTAGAGAGCTTCCAACCACAACCCTTCCTCCTCCTACCCCAAATAACACCACTTTTAGGTAGCCAGGATTCAAACAGCGGTTTAAATCACCCACACAGCAATTGCAAATATATGACAGGCACCAAGTACTGAGTACCCATGTCCATACATTAAGCTAAATTCCATAGAGCAGCACCAGTGTTAGCACGTTGTGTGCATGAGGGGAGAGGGGAGGACTTCAGTACCTCTGTACTACCACAGCTTTACTGCTTATGAATAAATGCATTAGTATAAAACTAATTAGTAAATCAGAAATCCCATTCAGCTCTTCACAGTACAGATGCAATCTGTTAATACACTTACTAATATTTTGTTCCACCTCAGCTAAAGCATCTCAGATGAATGGGAGTGCTATGTGTGATGGGAGTGCTATGTGTGATGGGAGTACAAGATTTGAATGGGCACCCACAGGAGTGGGGAAGGAAGTGGGACATGTCTGCAGAGAACATCAGTTAGCCATTACTGGAATACCATGCCCAGTTCTAACCTTTTAAAAAATCGGAGACATTTCTGAGAAGTTGTATAAAGCTGTCCGGTATTCTTCAACATATGCCTCATGGGCAGAGATCACATGAGCTCAGTCCACTTAATCTGCTTCAGGAAAAGACAGGAAGACAATTTACGATTATCTGTAAGTACCTATGCAGGGAAAGACCTCTTTTACTAAATATTTCCACAGTGTAAAAATCATAGGCATAACAAAATCCAGCTGCTGGAAATTAAAATTGGACTAACTCAGGCTCAGGCTAGTTAACAGCAGCTGGGAGGAGTAGTGGGGGGGTCTGTCTGAGGAGGCAGCTGGTGCCTCCACACCTGGAAAAACCTGGCATCTACTTTATAAATAAAGCCAGTTCACATACGTTTAACAGGCTCATGCAGGCATTTCAGCACAGCCAGTGTCACTACCTGAAAAAAGGGGGGTTAATATCTAATGAAAAAAACAGAAAACAAATCAACTTCTCACAACCAGAGGGCTCATTTGTACTAGCCTGGGTCATCAGTGGGAATCACTTCCCCTTATCCCATAAGTTCCTATCTTACTGTTGGAGGTACCTCAGTGGCTCAAACAGCGCTTATCTCTTCCTCCTGCATGTGATAAGACTCAGCTCACTAAGTTTTTTAAAGCTCTTTGTGCAGTCTAATTTTTCCTGCTATAGGCTTTCCGGAGGCGCAGTTTTCCAAAGGTCAATAACAGCACAAGTCACTGCTTTCCTTACGGCATCCCTGCCTGCCTGCCTGCCTGATGTTGTTTAAGGCAACCCTGTCCCAGAGGAACTTGTGCCAAGAGAAGTGGGAGAAGGAATCTCCATTGACAAGTTCTTCCAGCTGTGATAGAGAAATATCTACTGAGTGGACTTGGGAAAAAAAACCAATGAAACACCCTGTTGTGGACATGTTAGAAATTACTTAGACGTTTCTGTGGCTTTGTTGACAGAACTGGAGAAAACACAGAATCTAACAATTCCTGTAAAATCAAAGCCTGAAATTCTGATCTTATCTCCTGTCCTTTGTGCCCTTCAGGCTATCACCTTCCAGCTGTGACTACTGGAAAAGATGGGATTATCGGAGTAATAAGAAAATAATGGCAGGAATGTGCAGTTTTCAGGTGGTGTATGGTCACTGAGGGAACCATAGACTGTGGCATAATTTAGACCACATCCAAAGCCTGCAATAATCGTTCCCTCAGTTCCAGAGATTGGTCAAAACATAACTTTGAAAATGAATGATTTATAGTTGGCTCTTTGTCAGCCTTCCATCTCTCTGTCTGTAAGAAATTAAATAAAGAAAAGAAATAAATCCAGCCCAAAAACCATGCCCCAGTTGGGTAGTACACCTACATATTGGAAGACTGTGATTCTTTCGGAGAAATGATGAACTAAGAATTTTGTTAGGGAATATGACTTTAGGGAGTTATTATAGCAAAATATTAATCATTGGGGTTTTTTTCCCAGTAAAAACGTGTTATAATGGAATTAAATACATATCAAAATGTGTTAAAGAGTTAAAGATTATAGTTTTACAGGGTTTTTTTTCCAGTAAAGGTGGAATGAACTCTAGATGACGTTAGTGCCTGTACTAAGTACTATATACATTACATTATTTAAATAACTATCTCTTGTGTGTATACATGGAATTATTTAACCGCACATATGTTAACATATGACTTTTAAAAATACCAACTATGAAGGTAATAACAAATAATAACATAAAAAACAGCCCCAAGGAGCAGAGCACTTGGTATATAAGCAAAATTATGAGCTTAAGAATATTCTGTTCCTTAGCATAAAATGTTTACTTTTAACTTGAAGGAGTAGGTATCATACAAGAGAATTATTCATCAGTGATATAAACTTTTATGAGTCTATGTATACTTTTGCCAACAGGTGTATTTAGCTTCTTCTCAAAAGACAGAGTTGTAATTATGATGGAGGACATTATTTTACAGTAAAATGTATTTCTTGCTAGTCTCTTGAATGGCCTTGTCCACTTGTATGCATTCATCTCACCGGAACTTCCGAGTGGAAATTGATAGAAATTGTAGAATGAGACAAAAGTACGGGAAAAAATACTCAACGTGAGCACACAAATGAACAAACGAAAAGCCATTACGTTTTGAACTTATGCAATCATTTACAATGCAATGGCATGCTGGAATTTTAAAACTTTGACTGCCAGCAGTAACATTCCAGTTACATGTTAAAATATTGGATTTCTGCTCAGCCTTTATAAATATTGTTCATAGATTAACTTGAGTCTGAAATGAGCCACTTAAATTGCAACTATGGGTAGGTAAAATCTGTTTGCATGTGAAAGACAAGATGATTCAGTTTCTAACAAATGGCCACGTACAAGAAAGCAGGTTATGGTCTAGGCGCTGCTGGGTGCAAGCTATCATTATGAAAGGAGCATCAAATTCAGCTGACTCACA
The DNA here is from genome assembly GCA_008711295.1 of Anarhynchus alexandrinus. Classification (NCBI taxonomy): domain Eukaryota; kingdom Metazoa; phylum Chordata; class Aves; order Charadriiformes; family Charadriidae; genus Anarhynchus; species Anarhynchus alexandrinus. The sequence goes on along the minus strand of VUYV01000179.1, from coordinate 433,380 downwards.
GATAGTATGTAGGTGCTTTCAAGGATGAGAGCTTTAATAACTGGGCAAGAACATATAATAAGTGTGAAGGCAGAATGTAAGTAAATGGCAGATACATGAGAAACAAATGACAGAAGGCAAATAAATTGTGGGATAAAGTGAGATGCAATTTATAGGAAATGGCCAAAACCATTGGTATAGAAATAACCCCAACTCACTCTGGATTCCAGCTACCAAGCAGCTGGAGTTTATTATGCTGCGTGATCAACAATACATCATTTTACACTTATTGCCAGAGTAGTAAAGGACTCTGAGTAACGAACCCAACACAAAGTGAAGCTCTATGTCTCAGCAAGACAGAATAAATAAGCAACTAGAAGAGATGAAGTCAGAAACAGAGTTTAGAGCAGATAATTATGATTAACGGAGAAACAGTTGCATGAGACAACAGGAGCAAATTCCTGGAATGGCATCTGTGGCCATTCAGGGAGCAAAATCCTGAGAAACAGAAGGCAGTCCTGGGGTTTTTGTTTGTTACTCCTTGTTTGTGATTTTAGTTGACTGCCATAAAAAGAAAGTGAAGCAATGGAGTATAATACATACATAATTCAAACTGAACCAGATAACTGTGTCATTTCATAATAGAAGAAGGTGCAAAACAAAGCCACCCTGCTAGCACAACAGAAAAAAAATATATATGTATCATCTGTAAGGCAGGCACTGGGATGGGAAAACTTCCCATGGTTCCATATGACCAGAACACATTCCACAGTCAGGCTTTTCTTACAGAACCTATCATTTAATTATTTTTTAATTAGGCTGTTTTAATTTATTAATGATTGTTATTAAATTTAAAATAATTTTCAGTTCTTAAATATTTCCTGTATTTTAACCTGAGGCAAAATCTCTTTAGCCTCTGGCACTTAAATTCAAAGACTTCTCACTCATCTGCAATAACTACACTATTTGACTTGAAACAAAAGAATAAATACACGGCACCACACAGGGCAGATATCCAACAGTGTTATAATTTAATATGTTAGCCACTCACCTCAGGAAAATTGGTTAATAGTTTGTGTCATTCATCAGTGTGTAAGTTTTACTTCTGCTGTCAGTGGGGCATCTTTGTACTATCCAGTGACATCCAACTCAGTCATGTTTGGGGACCAGTTCCTTGAGCTTTTGCCCATTGAGACAAGCTCTTTTACAGGGCAGTTCAAAGCAAAAATCTACCATAAGTGCTCTGAATAATGCACCTAAAAAAGCCTTTCTCTGTTCTTTGATTAGAGAGGAAGCTTTAAAGGGTGTAGCAAATCATTCAGTAGGAGCAAGCCTACTTACATGGGGTGATTAACTTTCTTCACCACTCTTTTCCTCTTTTTTTTTTTTTTGCTTTCTACAGTTTCATTGGCCTAGATAAACCCTTGGATTAAGACTCAAGAATTAGCAACATGAATAAAACACATCATTTGCAGTTCATTTTTATTCTTCTCCTTTCTCGTCAGGAAAAATTGTGCATTCATTGTGGAATGCTTTTTTTCCTAAGGTTCAGTTTGAAGACAGTTCTTTCCATTTCTTTTATTCTTTTTTCTTTTTTTTTCCCCTTAGAAAATATTTAGTCTGCTGTGTTGGTGAAAGCCATGCAAGGCGTTAACTTGATATAAAGCACAAGGTGATAATGACCTTGATGACCCTTAGTTTGTAAAGAAAGCTCTGTCTCCTGCCTGCACAAAGGTTACTGATGTGAGAGAAAACTTGTTTTCATTATAAGAACAAAGTTAAAGATTACAGATCTCCTTCTATAACTTTAGGTGTTCATTTTGGTTTTGTAGACCTTTCCCACTCATGCCAAAATAATACTTCTTGATTTTTCATAGGAAATCCCTGAAGAACAGAAAAAAAAGCAAATTTTCTCATTATGAGAATTTAAGTGTTGGGGGCAGGGAAAGAACAATTACAGCTTGGGGCTGTTTAAAGTGTTTATGGCAAAACTGCTCCATAAGCAGCGATCATGGAGCAGAGGTAAAGGCATATACATGCCCAGGGACTACCCAGGGCCTCCCACTAGGAGGTGCAGAGTGGTTTGCAATTCCACGGTTAAGGTCTATTGCTCCACAGAGGAGAGTGCCTAGGTGGAATTCAACTCCAAATTAATGACGCCAAAATTTAAATACCTGCATGCCAACGTCTGCAGGCACTGTAGCTGTCTAAGCTCCTGTTTATATTCCGTGGAGATCTAATCAATAGAGTCAGTAGGATCTTGAAATCTATTCAGCTTACCCTCAGCTAGTTATCTGAATTCAATCAGCCCAGTTACCTTCCAGATTCAACTCACTATACTGCCTAGATCTCATTTGAGTTTTGCCCTAGACTGTTTCTGCTAAAACAGAGGTTTTAGTCATTTTTCCAGTTCACATACATGGAATAACATGAGGGCTGCACCACAATCTGCCAAATTGAGAATACAAGACCTTTTAGGACAGTAATGTTTTTGGGTTTTTTTTCAGTACAGCAGAGCTCCCGAGTGCTCTACCTGAGAATTGCACTCAGTTTTCATTTCATAAGCAACTGGCTGGCTCATTGCAAACAAAATTCCAGTAACAAAATTAAATACAGTTTGTGTGGTCAGTCAGGGGACTTAGCAGTGAACCAGATATTTATGTTACTTGACTGTGATAAGGCACACAATGACTTTTCAGGAAAAAAAANAAAAAAAACAAAAGGAAAAACTGTTAGGCATATTTTTATGAATGTTAAATTATTTTGCTTTATATGTCTTCTGGCTTTATTCTTCTGTAACTACAGTTTACTTTTTCCTATACCATGTTCATTAATACATAATTTGTACAAAGATCTTTTATCTTTAAGGACAGAATGAAAAAGGTAAAAGAGTAAATTTTCCTTTTCAAGATTTTTGCTATTGTTGTTACTTCATCTCTTACAAAAAGTACACTGAATTCCTGAACATGGCCTTTCTGCAATGTATCATGCCTTCCGAAACAATGAGAATTGAAGGAACTTTCTGTTCTTTTTCATCTGTCTTTGGCTGATACTGTTTTATCTCATGCTCTCCACTAAAAGCAAAAGCATCTTCCTACACTGTTGTTGTGTTTACTTATTTGGCAAATGTTTCCCGTGGAACACCTTTCAGTAACAGTTGCAGCCAGTGTCACTTGATGTAGCTTTAGGATGAACGTGTGTTTTCTCTGCACGATGTACAAACAGATGACTTCTCAGCTGGTCATAGACTTGGGCTCAATCTCCTTTTCTAGCAAGGTTTCTTGGGTATTATTGTGGAAACTATTTCTGACCAGATCCTCAAAATGGCTCAAAATGACTCAAAATTTCTGGGGTGGGATTTGAAATACCTGAGTTAGTTATTTATGTTCCTTATCCTGTACCTCAGGACAATTAGGTTCCTTTGTATAAGAGTGGATTTAGCAATACCCACTGCACTTAGGCTATAGGAGTGCCTAGTTTGGGCTATAGGAAACACTGGAAGATGGGGTGGTTTGGTGATGTTGTCTCTTGCTGGACTCTTTGCATTTATCTATAATGCTAAGTTTCAGGATCAGGTGGGAACTCATGTCTGTAAAATTTCCTGTCATATATAAGCTTCTAAGACACCCTTTTAGACAAAACTGACTCATTTAGGGTTTTTTTTTAGCATACAGATACATCATTTGGTATCATTTAGAGACTGGATTATGACTCTGGGAACAGGAGACATTTGTTCCAGACTTTCTTCAGCTGCAGAGGTTTCAAATTTCCAGCTTCCTCTCTGCACAGAAGTACTCTCATGAGAAGATTCGTGCTACTTTCATGGCTCACTTTTAATTAACCTGAAAGAATTTTTCTCTCTTGGGAAATTTAACAAAAAAAAAAAACCTATATGATTTAATAATATTAATAAATTATAATGCCATTTTGTAATGTAAAACTATTTCCAAGCTGTTCTACTGATGACTCTATTAGCTGAATGCTTCATGAGCTTCAAAGAATTTTATCCTCACATGATCTTTGTGATGTAAAACACTCAAAACTAATTTTTCAGTTGGAGTACTACAAGAGACAGACTAAATGTTTTACTTGACATCACAAACAAAGTAAGCTTGGAAATACGCAGTGCTCTTAAGTCCTTGAATATCACTGTCCACTTGTGGATCCTTCTCCTTTATGTGTTCCTGGAAAAAATAATCTTAACACTTAGACAGGATCAAGAGATCAGAGAAGGGGAGAGATGGACTGGTTTCAAGAAGGTCAGGCTAGGTTAAATGCTTGGTCTACACACTTTGATTGAGTTCCCTTAAATGTGCTATTGGAAGCAGTGTGGTAACATCGATGTAACTTTTTATTTGCTTTCCAAGGACTCTCCACTAGTCATTTGTCAATTGGCTTTTTATCCCTCTGAAGTCTTTTTCTTTTTCTCTTTTTCTTTTTCCTTTTCGTTTTCATTTTCCTCTTCTTTTCCTTTTCCACTTTTGCAGAAGCACTTCTTAGCAACCAGAGGGACAAAGTTCCACCAGCAGAAAAGAAGCAATTTCCTGTGGGCAATGTCACTGCTAATATGAGATGTCCAAAAGCAGATGCTCGTTGCTTCAGGCTGCCCTATGATATTCTTTTAATCCTTGACAGTGCATTATGGGTACTGGGTAAACGTATTCATGCACATACAGTTCGTGAAGATTTGAAGTTGGTTACAATATTACAAAATTCATGCTCTCCTGAATAAACTGCACAATAATAGCCTTACCCTCTGCACAAGGCTTTCAACAGGGCTCCACCTGAAAGACCCATCTAATTCAGAACAGATGAAGCATAAAGAAGCATAAATATTGTACAATGGCTCCAAAAAAGATCATGCATGACTGCATACATCCTAATTGCCCTTCGTTTGTATGTAGATTTAGCAGTGCAAACACCAGTGCTGTACCATTAGCACTACCAATATGCATTTATAAACCGAACTCGGGAAACAACGTAGGAAAAAGACACTTGATCATTAGTGCATGATTTAGACCCAGAAAGGACTATTGGAAAGGTACCCAAGCGTTCATCTGGCAACACAGCGGGCTCATTATCTGTACTAAAGTCATTATTTCTGTAGGGGGAAAAAAAACCCAAAACAACAAACAAAAAACAACCCCAAAACAAATAAGGTGTTGAAAAGCAGGAGGTGAAGAAAACATGTGCTGCACATATGCAATGCGTAAGAGACTGTGCTGCAGTGAGGGTTGCCATGGAGACTGCTGGATGGCAGTAAAAATGCAATGGGATCTGAAAGTGAGGTGCTGAGAGCAACCTATACGAACCCTCAGCTCCCACCGAAGTTGAGGCAAGTCGAGATCTGTCCCTGTTTATTGCCAAAGCAGTCTAGCACTGGGCAAGACAAGACTTCGATGGGCAGCACTAGTTAGTGGCATAAGAGCTACCAGGAGCTATTACCTTCACAGGAGCTCGTTCCTCAAGAAGCACCATCCCAGGAAGAAAAGAGGGATTTAATTATTGCTTAGCAAGAATGCTGCCTGTGCAACAGCTTTCCTTTTTCAGTCAGAAGTAAATTACGTAGCTTTTTTAAAAAAAAACACCTCAGCTAGTCTGGCTGGTGAATCATGAGGTCTATGTCCTATTCCCACCTCTCATAAAACCTTCCCTTTCTACAACAGGGAATATTAAGAGTAGCTGCTTCCTTTCTTATAACTACAACTACGGCTGGAGTAAGGACCGATAAAAAGGTGAGACTTATTATTCTGTACAGCGAAGTACAGATGCAACAGCCCCATCCTCTGTTTCTACACAAACATCCCAAATAACACAGTGGTGCTATCACACTGACAAGAACTTGCAGGTTGTCACACTGGGTTGAAACATCCATCTCAAAATGTACAACGGAAATCCTGGCCCTCCTGAAATGATACAGGAGTCCTTCACAGAGTACAGTAGGGCCACATTTCTTTCATAAAATATGAACTATAATAGAAGAGATGCTGTTTGCATGATCATCAGTCCTCACTAAGACTTTTTGTACTGATGCTGCTTAACCGCATGCTTTCTTTTCTGATGAACATTCATGTTCACCATGACCCAATCACCCTGGGCCCATGCAGAATCCCACTGACCAAACAGTGCCAGACTGCAGGATTCAGATGTTCGTGAGGATCTCTCATTTCTAAAATAAAGTACTCTTTTCTTCCTTAGACAGCACCTTAAAACTTATCTAATAAAAAGCCAAAATTCTTATGTCAATGCAAAAGGATCTTTTTTTTGTTTTTCCTTTTGATATTTTAAATAATTTTCTTTTTTCCCCCTCTCCTTTTTTTTTTTTTTTCTTTTGAATACACCTCTCATTTTTCCTATTCCTGAGTTTCCTAGTAAGAGAAACTAACTGGCTTCCTCCATGCTAGACCCCAGGAATTAAATTATGTTTTTTTAGTACAATAATCTAGAAGCTGTCCTGGAGGTAAACAGGGAGTGAATCAGTTGATCAGTATAGATACCATAGTAGGTTTCAGTGGTGGCAAATTTATATTACCACTAATTGCTTCTTAAAGCAATTCTAAAAAAAAAACAAATTACAATACAGCTTAGTTCACAAAGCAGTTGCATGGTCTACAGTCCTTGAGAAATTCTCTCTCTGTACAAGCAGCTGAAGTTTCTTCCACATGCACAGCGCGTTGTTCAGATCTAGTTTGGAAACAGTATTGAAAGAATTACCTCTTATCAAATGAAAAATTATTTGGAACACATTTGACCCAAAATTACAATGTGTAGTTGATTAATGGGGCACGTCCATGATGGGGGGAAAAAAATCTATAACTGAAACCCTGAAACCTGAACACTGCTAAAAAATCCTGAAAATGCCTAAGACCAATTTTTCCCTTAACATTTATGAGGGATGGAGGAAACCATTTATTACAGCCAAGGAGTTTGTGGGTTTTTTTCCTGTAAGGAAATTAAATGATAGAGAAAACTTACATATAATTTATAAATCACTGAAAATTGTTTCTTTTTATTCCTATGGAAAAGCAATTCCTTTCCACATAGTACTAAGTTCTGCTTTCATTTTAGTCATTTGTTTATCAACATCTCTCTGACTAATAGAATATTACTTCTTTCAAATCATGCACACATAAATAAAAGATAGTAATCGCCTGCTACCTGTAAATAGTTCTGCTTATCAAGAGTTGGGGGTTTTTTACTTTGTTTTTATTTTTAAAAATTCCCATTTGGAATACCCGTATCAGTAACATACACTACCTAACTCTTCTGAAGTTACATATGCAGACGTTTCTTGTGCTGAAATTAAGGTGGTATATGCAATCTAAACCTTATCTTTTTGCTCCTTTGTGCCTCCATACAGCCTTTAATTATGTACGATTTTTTTTCTCACTGTAGGAATTCAGCCTTATTTATTCAGCGTTTTGGATGGTTATTAAGGAAAGATGAGCATGAGGCCTGGAGCTCTCATACAAAAGTTGGATTGGGTTCTGTAAATCTTCTTTTTGAGTCCAGCGGTTTCCAGATGAAATGCAGAAGTTGACCTCGGTGTTCTCTATATTCATTATATTAAAGTATAATCCAGTAGCTTCATTACTTTCAGTAGTTTCCCTTTTCTGTTGATGGAGATGAACCTACTGAATTAGCATAGCTAATGCAGTTGCTTTAGCAGTTCACAAACCCTAACAAATATCAAGCTATTGCTTCAGTGTTTACTCAATATTCCGTTTCTTCCTAATGCATCATGTATTGTGCTGCTTCAGAAAAGTCCATATTTTGATGACACAGTCGATTGAGCCTATTTTCACCACCGCTAAATAGAATCAAACATGATACAATTTCTGTATAAGTTAATTACCCAGGTTCATGTAGTGCCCTGTATTTCGTGGCTTAGATGGTCTTTTTTTTTGACCTCACACTACCTAACCGTTACAAATTTTTTTGTCGTACAGAGATGCTGTGAAATTTGAGAGCTTTGAATCTTAAATCCTGCAAAACTAGCTAGACTCAGAATCATGACAGTGCCCTGTGAAGAAACACGTATTTTTAAATAAGGGAATAACTTAGGATGTAGAAGATTCACACATTTTCTATTCATCAGGTTGTCATTCCTATGTAAGACTTTGACAAATTTTGCTGGTGTCTGACTACTATATCATCACTGAGAGTTAAAAATGAATACACGTGAAGTATATTCACCTTGATACTAATCAACTGCCCCACCCGCCTTGGATTTCAATCCATACAGACATCAGTGTTCAAGTTGTTGGTTTTGGCACCTTGCTTTGATTGCATCATTCTCTCCGTGATGTGTGGCTTGAACCTGTGCATACACAAAGCAAGCTTTCTGTGCTAGCCTTTACAAAGTCATTTACTTTACCCTATTTCTGTAAGACTTGTGATTTGAACAAGATAGCAGCCCTCAACTTTGCACTATTATTGATCATTTGCTTTTCCTATCAACATTTCTACTCTTTACATCCTCTGCTGAAAGTCACTCTAAACATTTGTGAAGGAATTCTATCATCAGTTTTAAATCCTCCCTTGAAACCTGCTTTGTCTCAGACTACCCATCTCTCCAGTTTTGTACTGGCTACAGGGAAAGCTTTTTTTACACAGCTTCCTCAATTTCATTTTAAATTTGGCATCTGTGCCTTTATGCTGGGGCAACTCACCAGCTACCCCTCGTTGATCTAAAGACTACAAACACCACAGGTAGGGAATATGCTTTTTCTCCTTTGTACAGCTCCTTCTTATGCACTGATCTTTGATTAGAGCTCTTAAGGCTACATGAGCAATCAAAGCTTGTGCAATGCAATTAAGACTAATTAATAACAACATTGGCATAGTGATTCTCTAACAGAAATTCCCAATTGTTTCGGTAGAAGACCTGTTACCTTAGATATTTAAATCTCAGCTCCTTCAAGGAGTAGAATAGCTACCGCAGGGAATAATGCAGTTGTTGATGAATAGACTAAGTCACTTGCTAGATACACTTTTATTCCCTTCTGTGATCTATGAAACCATAGCGCCACTCCTTACAGCTCCACAACTGTTTGAATATAAAGCCCGAGTTTCAGTACAAGCACTGGCATCTATCCTCTGGAGGTCCCGGCAACGCGAACGCCTTGCTGCAAAGGGGACTGTGTTCTTGAGTTTCAGCCTAGCAACCTCTACTTGTATAGCTGCACTGCTAAGAATTGTCATGGGAACCTGTGATGTGATCAGCAGGGTATGACAAAAAATGGCAACTGGAAGAAGAAAAGAAGAAATGGACTAAAGCGAGCTGAGAACTGGTGTTGAAAGGCGAAAAGCATGCTGGTAGTAATGGGAACTGTCATGAAATCCCTTGGTGAAGCTGGGGGACATACAGCAGAAAGGTTTGGGTTATTTGCTTGAAACAATAAACAAAGAAATAGATAGGTACACAAGTAAAAGCACCAGGGAAGCTTTCTACGGATGTGTGGATCAAAAATCAGAAACAGTCACATTCAGATCTGTGGTACGTGTTTGTCAAATAACAAAGGATTGCTGTTCCTTTCATGTGAGGGAAAATATATGTTTCCTTCTGTAAGTTAAGCAAACGCAAAACAACTGCAGATTCCAGGAAGCTGAAGCCAGACCAGAGACCACTGCTAGCCGGTCACTCGGGAGTCAGGCCAATACCTCAGGCAAATACCCCATGTTACATGCTAGTTATTGGTGTTAGAGAATATAAGTGGTTATTCAGTTTCTTTAATGGTTCTATAGGAAAAGTACATACATTTATCTTATTTATTCATTTTATTTTTCTTTTTAAGCTGCAAAAATTTCCTTCTTACTGGTGGAAAAATGAGGCAGGAACACATAAAGCTCTTTAGACATCAAAAAGATTAAAAAGTGCCTGTTCAATACAGGCATAAACCCGACTTAGCACAATGCAGTACTCACTTTCTTAGACTCATCTTGAGCTGCTTCAGGGCACTTCCAACCTGCCTGCTTAAATTAAAAAATGTAGCACACAGTAAACAAAATCACATTTCCCCTACACCTTTCATCGACTACATACTCTGCAGAGCTCAAATGGGACAAGAAGCAGGAGTAAAATATTGTTGAAGAAAGAGAATTCCCAAACTAATGGTATTGATACAGAAATTATTAGAGTAATTCTAGTAGTTCACCACAGAGCTTGTTATTTAAAGAAACTAAGGATATGTCTAAAACACAATGCTGACCATGTCTTCTGTAGAATATAGGTGCACCTGAGTTACCTTTAAATTAATATTGGTCACAAGTTAACTGTAGCACCAAGGAGATCTTGGAGCTACAAAGTCCCCTGGAAAACAACGCAATCTATCCCATTCTGTACTCTCACACCTGTATGGATACAAACATCTGAAATACATAACTCATAAATGTTTGTCCTACACAGAAATACTATGTGTGCACTCAAGGCATACATTACAAGCAGCAAAACTGCTTTGTCATAAGAAAATCAGATTACAGCACATATTAATTAGATAATTTAGAGTGAGGAATGCATTCTTTTGTGGTTTGTTTTTTTTTTTTCAGGATAAAACCCCATAATTTTTTCCCAATTAAATAGTTTCAGAGGTAACATGAGATATTCCATGCCTTCCTTTGTTGGGGAAGAATTACAGAGAAAATTTAATGTGAGTGTAGCCTGGCAGAGAGCAGGAGGGTAACAGCCAAAGTTGGGACCTCTGACTCTTTACAGAACTGACTACATTTTTTGAGATTTTCTGTCCTGTTCAGAACAGCTGTTTTTCCTGATCCTTCCTGCTGTGTCACTCCCAGCATCTTCACCTCCAGATTGCTCCTTTCCAGTTCTCCATGTCCTGCCTTTGTACCCTTCACATAATTTCCACTCCTTGTTCCTTCTCTCTTCTATTCCCATCTCCCCATTTTGTCCTGCCATCAGGTAGGACATTGGCTGACATCAGACTGTTAACCTTACTTGCTTTATCAT
>VUYV01000179.1:385177-422087 GCA_008711295.1 Anarhynchus alexandrinus | reverse complement strand
AAAACCGCTTTGTCATAAGAAAATCAGATTAAAGAACATATTAATTTGATAATTAAAAATAAGAAATGCATTTTTTTTTGTTTTTTTTTTTTTTTTTCAGGATAAAACCCCATAATTTTTTCCCAATTAAATAGTTTCAGAGGTAACATGAGATATTCCATGCCTTCCTTTTTTGGGGAAGAATTACAGAGAAAATTTAATGTGAGTGTAGCCTGGCAGAGAGCAGGAGGGTAACAGCCAAAGTTGGGACCTCTGACTCTTTACAGAACTGACTACATTTTTTGAGATTTTCTGTCCTGTTCAGAACAGCTGTTTTTCCTGATCCTTCCTGCTGTGTCACTCCCAGCATCTTCACCTCCAGATTGCTCCTTTCCAGTTCTCCATGTCCTGCCTTTGTACCCTTCACATAATTTCCACTCCTTGTTCCTTCTCTCTTCTATTCCCATCTCCCCATTTTGTCCTGCCATCAGGTAGGACATTGGCTGACATCAGACTGTTAACCTTACTTGCTTTATCATGCCAAACCTGCCTGGCCTCCGTCTGTAAACTCTCTTGGGAAGAGACAGTCTTATTTTGCATTGCAAAGCACAGGTCCATTCTGTTCCTTCAGCATGATGCTAATAAAGAGGATTCATAAAATTAATCTCAATATGTATTAGAAAAATGAATTAGCATTGGTGTAATGAAAATTTAGAAATCAGAAAATGACTAATTACTAGTGCTGTTGGCTATGCACCTTGAGTAGTATTGGAATAAATGTTCGATGACCAAGAAGTTCCAGTGTGCAATGCTGTCTTGTACTGGAGTGTTTCTGCCATTGGCAGCCTCCAGAGTACACTAAATCAATATCTCCTATTGACCCTGTGAAGCTATACATTTATGCCCACTAGACACTGCTCCCTCGGTCACTTTATCACTTGCCTCCTCACGCTTGGCCCCATTGCTCCTGTGCCCCTTTCCTACTGTCACAACACTGTTGCAGGTTCCTTTTTCCTGAGTGATGCAGGGTATATATCCGTTCTGCATCTAAACACATTTCTGGTTGGAAAACAACTGTATTTATTGATTTATTCCATCTTCCCTTTCCTCCCAGCCCTTTAGCCTAAATGCTAAGCATAGTAAAAGTTAGAACACCTGGTTCTGTGTCCTTTTGTATAGCAGAACAGGCTTTGCAACAGGATCCTCTTCTTATATTGGATCTATTGCTATACCAATTATAGAGAGCACAAGTCCTTTACAATCCCAATAGAAAACTCCAGATGCAGTAAATCATGTTTTTCATTCAAAATATGCCTAGTTACATTCTCATTTTGTCAATCAAGGTGGCAGCCCACGTATCAAAGGAGTCCGATGGACTTTGACCTGACTTCAGCTTTGGTGTATGAATTGAAATTCCTTTTCCACAAGAACCAGATAATTCTCTGCTGACTGTAGACAGTACATCCTTGAATAGGAAAAAGGGTTTGTTTGCAATCAGAATATCAAACTAAGAGTTTCACCCCATCTTGATACTTTTCTAGTTTGGCTGTTCATTTGCTAATGCATTTTTTAAATGAAATTAATTACAAACTACATTTTTGGGGTTTTGTTTGGTTTTTTTTTTTCCTCCAGCTTCTAGACTACAATCTATGTAATTGATATGTAATCTATGTAAGTCTACAATTTAATGTTTTAAAGGTAGTATGATAATGATGCCAAATAATTATTTCAACTGTTACTATTGTTCTAGTGAGTCAGCAATGTCCATTGCATTAAGTGGTAAGATACCCAGATCACAGGAAGTGCAAACGCAACAATCAAAGCGATTTCTTCAGACAGCTTGATAGTAAGAGGAGAAGGTACAAATATAAAGGCAAAGGACCAGAACAACATTTCATACAATTCTTTTTGCTGTGCTGGAGAGTCAAGCTAAAGCGTAAGCTGTTTTGATACTTAAGGATTCCTAAACTGATTTCACATATAAGATTTAAACTTTGTGCTTTTGGTCCCTGGAATTATACCTACTGCAGGTGCAAAATTCTTACCTGGAGATTTTCCGTAGGTGGACGCTAATTAGAGTGAAGTAAGGATTACCTGAGTGTTGTATTAGGGGCATATGAAACTAACTCTAAGCCACTGTCTTTTCCTCCTTGGCCTTCTTCTTGATGTACATCTCAAACTGCAGAGCTAAGACCCAGTATTTTATCTTTTGAGTTGTTATCAACCAAAAAGATGGCTTGCCAAGTATGCCTCACTGACAGGTATTTTCAGAAAGCTTTTCATTAGAGGATAATGGGACTAATTCGCTATTCAGTCACATAAAGGTACAGCCAGCCTGTGTCACTGGAGTTACTCCATATATAAGCTGAAAAAAACCAGAGCATAAGTTGGTCCATTATCTTTAGGATTAATGCCTGAATGACATAGCTACAATAGATCTGACAGCTTTTCCTGCTAATGTAATTGTATTGCATTGTATTACGAATATTATTAATTAACACTCCATTTGCAGGTGATCTAATCAGTTAATATATGCCTCTGAAAAATGTAGTATTGCCCTACTGCAAATGGATATTTAAGCTGACTTGTGGAAATCTATTTCCGTTCCTTTTCATTCCAATATTCCTATTTCTAACTTCATTGCTTCAACATTTGGCAGGGAAAACTTAGACTGTGTGAAGCATCCTGTGATCAGTATCCATGGGCTAAAAATGCTGGTAGAAAGCAGTGTGCAAACTGCAGGGTTTCCTCTGAAAGCACTAGCTCTCTGTTTGATCTCCTTCTCAAACAACATCTCCGACAAGCAAAATAAAAAAAAAAAAAATCAACAGTTTCACTAGAATGCATTCATGTCAGCATAAGTGAGTTCTCATAAATTTTGATGGGACATATATGTAGATGTGAATCAGGAAATAAAATGAATGGAAAGTGCAACATAATCCATTTAGGAGAAGTTCTTCATTTATGCAAGAATAATAAAGAATCTCAAATTCATGATTAATCATAAAAATTATGAGAGACCTTTCCTCCTCCTTTGGCAGTATTTCCACACTTCTTGCTTTGTGTTAAGCTATAATTTGTTGATTAAATTAACATTTTCTATAGGCATGTTCATGGAATGAGCAGCAAGGGTTATTATGGTCTTAAAGCAGTTTCCTTGGCATTTTACAAGGCAAGCATAAATCACATTTCGTATTTCAGAGTTTCCACTTCCCTCGAGGGCCTTCAATGAGAAAAGTGCTAACTTAAGCAAAAGAAAATGAAATGCCTGTATTTTTTGAGTGTTATTGCAAGAGGAAAGTAACTATAGGTAGAAGGAATATTTTGGGAAAAATAAAAAAAGCATGGACACTTTCACCCTAGTTGTGTGGCCTAGAACTCTGTCATTTCTTTGATAAGTATAGAAACACTGCAATAGTATTTATTGTTTTACCAACTTATTTTCCTGGGTGATGTACTCGTTGTGTAGAAAGAAGGCTGAATCATGTATAATTAAGGTTAAGAAAATGAATAAAATAACTACTTATCTAGGGTATGAATTTGTCAGCCCAGATATTCTAAAGCAGTTAGAACTAATCAACAGCACATCAGATTATCAGCTAAGTATTACAGTGTCATTCCTAAATCATTATCTATATAAATATTCATACAGAGAAAGCAAAACTGTACAATCAGAATTATTTGCTTACTAGAAAAATAGGCGCAAAGAATAATCAGTGAAAAAGGACAGTTATACGTATGTGCAGGTTATGTAAATGCTGATGGAAAAACCTTGCATTTTAGACAGACATTTTAATGGCACATAGTTAACTACATAGTTAAAACACATATTATATTTCCATCAGGGGGAAAGCAATGTCTGTATGCAGACACCATTGTAAGCATTTCGATCTTCCCAGTTATGAACATGCAGGACATGCTTATGCTACAGAATAAATTAAAATGTAAGGACCCTGAAGCTACGGATGACTTGAGATGGTTGGCTGGCACAGTACAATACAGAATCACGAGGAGATACTAATCAATGTCCCAAAGCACTAAATGCCAACCAGTGTCTGAGGTAACAAGCCCTGCTTCTCAGCATCCATTAAAATAATGCCACGAGTACGCAGATGCAGCTATATTTCTACATCAATTCATAAGCATTATTTTGGCTATCTCTGGCTCATTTTCTGTAGTATGGTGTAGATACAGCTGCTTGTCTTACTCAGTATCACATATTTGTTTGCCAGTCACAACCTAATTTATTATGCTGCTTGAGTGTGTCCATACTCTGTGTGGAGCACATCTGAGATCATCTTAAGAGTTAGATTTGCCATGCATGCAGACAGATGATTTGCAGCAGCAAAACTAGATTTGGAATAAGGCCCTAATGATTTATCCATAAGGCTAAGTAGGACTGCAAGTTTAAATCTACTGCAACAGCTTGCTTGTTTCCACCGTGGGATAAATAGCAGCACAGAAGAAAAACGAAGTACTCCCAGATCAAGCTGCTCTCATCCCAGAACAGTCAGTTCTGGTTATTACTACACTTCTAGACCATGATATCTTCCAGAATGCAAGTGGAATTTATAGGCACTTTGAGTATCTTCTTGCAAACAGAGAGGAAAATGTGTCTAGAAGGGCAAAGATTTGCCTTGCATAACCTAGCGATTTTTCAAGTCTACTATAAAAGCTAGGTTACGCTGTTTGCACAATGCTGTCAGGTTGATGAGCGTCAGAATTATTCTGGAAAACAAAATGAAAATGAAAAATCAAAACTATGCTGAAGGAGAAGAGAAGATAGAGTTTGTCCCACATGGGACAAACCTTATGTCAGTGGTCCACATAAATATTAAGAATACAATACCAGTTCCGTACCCAGTTAGTTCTCCTGCAATAGCTTTCTCCTTTCAGACTCCTGGCTTGCATCTTACTATCTTAGTTGCTATTAATTTCTTTTAGCTTCATTGGGCCAAATTCCAATTACCTGGAGAGGGAGAGGGAGATGGGAGGCTAAGAACATGTGCAGAAATAGAACGTAAATCTTGTTGGACCTAGCAACAGCTGCAGAAGCTTCATCCCTATAAGATGTTATTACTGATGCTTTCGCATTTTTAGATAAACAAATGTGACATGCAATGAATGGGATTAGTTGTGGCAAATGGTTAATGGCTAAGAATGCCACCTTACTATATGCCAGTGGATATAAATGGGGAGCTTCAGCGTGCTCTTTTTTTAACATATAAAGATATTTTCTTTATGTCAGTTTTGATCTTGTCTAAGAGAATTAGCTGTAAATTTAGAAAAAATTGCTTTGCTTGACATTCATTTCTTCATTACCAGAATAGATTTGGAGTACTTAAAAAAAAGCTTTCATAGAGTGACTGCTTGAATGAGTGAAATAAAAAAAAAATAGCAACAATAAAAAAACCTAAATACAATCAAGAGAGATTATAAAAGTCTCACAAAAATTGATGACAAAAGCTCACTCCCCCTTATCAACATCCAAATCCTTAATCCCCAAAAGGAATAGGACATTAAAAAGCTTCCTTAGAATTAAAACACTACTAATTTTTTTCTTCGAACCCCATACAACCAGAAAGGCTGAACTATTGCAGAATTATCAGTGTTTATTCACAAGGAATTAGAACTGATTTATATCCACACATATGACAGAAACAACAAACTAGCAGGTGAACTTTTCCATAATATTAACAACAAAGAATCCTTTGTGTAATAATATTTACGAGTTTTCAACTTCAGTAGCCATTTCAAATAGCGTAATTTTGCTAAGTGGCAACTAAGAGAGCGTGATAACAGTCAACAAAGGGTGTTAAGACAGGAGAGCAAAATTTTAGGTCCTAAGGACTTTATCATCTGCATTCTACTGTGGCAACACCAGATCAGAGAACTCATCTGAGTTATAGAAATTGGAGATTAGATGTTAAAAAAATCTGTGGCTTCTAATGAAACCTCAGGCCTTTGATTTAACTCCTCCTCAAAACAGCACAGTTTTTTATCTGAATGATTGCAACTAAAAATAGAGTGAGATAGGTACGCAGTTCTCAGCTGCAGAAAACTAGGGACTACTCATTTTCTTTTTGGTAAGTTTTAACTTTCTTTTTCAATTGTACTTCATCTTTCTTTTTCCTCTTCACATATATTAGCTCCTACCTAAATCCTTCACACTGCATTTAGAACCAAATAAAGCATTAATATGTTCATCTGTGTGAAATGTTCTCTTAACTATTACCTCGGGCAGTCATTTAGTTGAATCTGATAGGGGAATGCATTGACATTGTTAAGGTTAATGACCCAATGATTAACAATACACATTTTGCAGCTCAATGCTTCCAGTCACTGTTTCACAAAAAGTAACGTGAACAACTACATGTATATTATGCTACAATATCTTGAATGGAGTCTTTCTTTCTACATGTAAAAGGAAGTGATGTGAAAGAAATCACCCCATGCTCATATCAGTAGTTCTAAAAGATGGACAAAGTTTTATAGTTATCAAAAACGTGAGGAACTTCACTGAGCTCATAGATGATACTATATTAATCCTGATTAGCTCATAAAGTCAGTCAGCTTATAATTTGTGTCCCACTGCATTTAGCTAAATCATCCACAATTTAAAAAAGATAATTTTTCTGCTCATAATTATGTCTTACTAAAGCTGTAGTGCTATATTGGATCATCCACAGCACAGATCTGATCTGAACTGATGATCCACATGATTGCATTTCTATCCGGAGTGCACAATACGACTTTTATGCTGACCGTGGGCAGACAGCTGTATCTGGTGTAAAGGAAGACCAGCAGAAAAGAGCTACGCTCAGTCTCACATAAGGTTATCTAGGTCAAATTTACCTCTTCAAAAATTTTGAACAAACCTGAAATAGGAAAGTCAGTTGTTAACATTTCAGGGTGTGCACCATGAGGCCATGGTCAGTTTGACTGGTACTATACGTGTGTACCATCCTCTGGAAGCGGGATCTGTCTTTGAGTAAAACAGCTGCATCTGAAATAGGGTTCCTACATCTTGAATACCATATTCTGTAGATATTTTTGACCCTCAGTGTTATGTAGTTGACAAGAGTAATATCACTCTGTTGTCTTTAAAATAATAGAATTTCTTCTCTTAGGTTTATCACATTGTTTTGAGAGCACTGATATGTAAAAATAGCGTAACTGCAATCACCATTACTATTATTATTTCATTTGAGTATTCCAAAATAATTTATAAACATTAAGTAATTCACGAAGCTTCACAGCACCCCACTTTTGTTATTAGCACTGCATTAGCATTTTCAAGTATTTCACAGGACCCCAGTATATGCTTGGACTTGCTTATACTAAATAATTTTCAGATTAATTTTAGGCATAACATAATGAACTGAGAAAATAAATAGGACAGTGGCAAATTTTACTAAGGAAAGACAGGAACAAAATCACATGGTTAGTCATATCTGCCATGAAGGCATCATAACAGATTAGTGACTACATTTATTTTTATTTATTTATTATAAATGAAGAGGTGCATTGAGACATAATCAGCTCACAACATCAGTCATATTTGCTTTCCAAATTTATGCACTTGAGTGTTCTGATTTCCAGAAGGCCTGTTCAAGAACATATTCTGTTTAATTAATGGAAGAGGTAAGTGTTCACAGTTTCTGAAACTTTTAACAGCTATTTAGGTGACTAGCATAGACTGAGGCAATTATGGCCCAGATCCTTATTCACATTTACATGTTAGATCCCTGCAGGAAAATTAATTACACAGCAGATACAAATGGGTTAAATTATCAGTCCTGGGGAATGATTTTCAAGGACAGGAGTCCATCTCAGAGGGGCATCACATTGAAAAAGGTACGTCTGTTTTCTCAACCATCTACATGAGCCTGTGCCACACAACGCTCACGTTTCCCTCACGTTGGCTCACGTGCTACAGGCTTTTAAAGGTCTAAGACTTTAGGAAGAAGATTTGTGAACTGAGGCTTGGGCAATTACAATTCCCATACATCCCCCTTAAGTACAGTGCTGCATATGCTGTACCTGGTAGACAGGCAGTACATTGAAGCATTCAAAAGCTATTAGCATCAAAATGCATTACAGTGCCATGAAAGGTCATTTGCTGAACATTAGATGCAGAAGGTATATGCTAATCCATGCCTATTGCTCATATCAAGAGGAGAAAACTTCATGAAGAGAAATAGCTCTCTTTCATGAGAAAATCAGGATGAAAGGCTACAACCTGAAGGCATGGATCAAAGAAGACGAGGTAGGAGGCAAATTTTCTCTTCCACACTTGACAGAAGAGGCAGGTGCAGCCAAGATAATGGCAGTAAAACCAAAGACATACAATACCAAAGACATATAACTTTTAAGCAGAAATTCCCACGATTTCTACTCCCTTCCTTCTATAACAGTATGGAAAGAGACAAGGCCACCTGAGTCATTCTTGACTGGCTTTGAAATGATATCTTAAAAACTTTTTACTGGCTCTATACCTTCTCAATATTTGTAACAGTTTCTGCTCATGAATATGTAGCTTGTTTAATGTATATGCAGATTACTCTTGTTCTCAGGGCAGGAAATTTTGAGTGTATTTTTAAAGGTTGTGTTTTAATAGAAGAAATCTCTGGGGTCATCAGGTTCTTTCTAACATGGGCAATCTCATCCTGAAGTGCTTTAACCAGATCTATTTCTTTCTTAAAGTAGTTAAACTTTTTACTTCTGCTACCCTTGTTAGAAAGCTGTTCCAGACTCTTATCACCCCAATGGTAAAAAGCAGTCTTCCCTCATGTGTTGTTTTCTTGTATCAGCCTTGTCTTTCAGCCTAAATCATAGAATCATAGAATGGTTAGAGTTGGAAGGCACCTTAAAGATCATCTAGTTCCAAACCCCCTGCCTTGGGAAGGGACACCTCCCACTAGAGCAGGTTGCTCAAAACCACATCCAACCTGGCCTTGAACACTTTGAGTGTGAGCATGCGGCCAATTCCTTATCCAATGAGTGCTCCATCTGTCAAATCCATGTCTCTCCAACTTAGAGACAAGGATGTTGTGTGGGACAGTGTCAAATGCTTTGCATAAGTCCAGGTAGATGACGTCAGTTGCTCTCCCCTTATCCACCAACACTGTAACCCCCTCGTAGAAAGCCAACAAATTTGTCAGGCACTATTTGCCCTTAGTGAAGCCATGTTGGTTGTCACCAATCACCTCTTTATTTTCCACGTACCTTAGCATAGTTTCCAGGAGGATCTGCACCATGATCCTTCTGGGCACAGAGGTGAGACTGAGGGGCCTGTAGTTCCCCAGTCTCCCCTTTTTCCCCTTCTAAAAATGAGGGTTAAGTTTCCCCTTTTCCAGTCAGCCGGAACTCCACTGGACTGCCATGACTTCTCAAATATGATGGATGATGGCTTAGCAACTTGATCCACCAGTTCCCTCAGGACCGCAGATGCATCTCATCAGGTCCCATGGACTTGTCCACCTCCATGTTCCATAAATGGTCTTGAATCTGATCTTCTCCTACAGTGGGTAGGTCCTCACTTTCCTGGTCCCTGCCTTTGCCTTTGGTGACTTGGGTGGTGTGGCTAGAGCACTTGCCAGTGAAGACCAAAGCAAAAAAGTCATTGAGTACCTCAGCCTTCTCTATATCCTGGGTGACCAGGTCGCCTGTTTCCTTCTGGATAGGGCCCACACTTTCCCTAGTTTTCCTTTTACCACTGACGTACCTGTAGAAGCTTTTCTTGTTGCCCTTGATGATACCTTTCCTATCCTGAATTCCCTGTCTGTGTGGACAATTTCTCTGTATTCCTCCCAGGCTACCTGTCCTTGCTTCCACCCTCTGTAGGCTTCCTTTTTGAACTTGAGTTTGTCCAGGAGCTCCTTGTTCATCCATGCAGGCCTCATGGCATTTTTGCCCCACTTCCTCTTTGTAGGGATGCATCGCTCCTGAGCTTGGAGGTGATGATCCTTGAATATTAACGAGCTTTCTTGGGCCCCTCTTCCTTCCAGGGCTTTATCCGCTGGTACTCTACCAAGCAGATCCTTGAAGAGGCCAAAGTCTGCTCCCCTGAAGTCCTGGGTAGTGATCTTACTGTATGCCCTCCTTGCTACCCTAAGGATCTTGAACTCCACCATTTCACGGTCACTGCAGCCAAGGCTGCCCCTGAGGTTCACATTTCCCACCATCCCCTCCTTGTTGGTAAGAACAAGGTCCAGCATAGCACCTCTCCTTGTTGGCTCCTCTATCACTTGGAGAAGGAAATTATCATCAATGCATTCCAGGAACATCCTGGATTGTTTGTGCCCTGTGTTTTCCTTCCAACAGATATCAGAGGGGTTGAAGTCCCCCATGAGGACCAGGGCTTGTGAACCTGAGGCTGCTCCTGTCTGTCTATAGAGTTCCTCATCTGCTCACTTTCTGGTCAGGTGGCCTGTAGCAGACCCCCACTGTAATGTCACCTGTCCCTCCCCTCTCTTTAATCCTGACCCATAAGCTCTCGGTCGGCTCCTCATCCATCCAAAGTCAGAGCTCCATGCACTCCAGCTAGCCATTGACATAGAGGGTGACACCGCCTCCTCGTCTCTCCTGCTTGTTCTTCCTAAAAAGCTTGTATCCTTCCATTCCAACACTCCAGTCACGGGAGCCATCCCATCATGTCTCCATGATGTCAATAACATCATAACCCTGCAGACGTGTGCACATCTCTAACTCCTTCTGTTTATTCCCCATGCTACATGTGTTCTCATACAGACATTTAAGTCAGGCTCCCAGTGAAGTTGATTTACTGGCTGGAGTGGCTGGAATTCCTTTGTGCTGTACTCCAGGTGCTCTCCTGCTTACTTGTGATCGTTCTCCAGGTTCTGGGAATCTATTACTAGCATTGGCATCAAACTTGTAGGAGTGGGATGGATTGGAGTTCTCCTCCCCCGGCAACTTTAGTTTAAAGCCCTCTTCACCAGGTTGGCAAGCCTTAGACCGAAGATACTCTTCCCCTTTTCTGACAGATGGACCCCATCAGCCCCCATTTTTTTCTTATTCATAGGAATTTATGCCAGTGATGTTTCTAGACATGTAATCATTGATCAGCTTATTTTCATGGGGCTAAGCAAAGGCAGCTATACAATCTACCCTAGTAAACTGTCTTGTCATCCCTGCCAGAAGCTTGCTGGCCAGTGTCTGGATCACTTCTAGTCTGAATTCTTCAGGATGGGGAGAAGACAATACTCTAAATGAGGCCTTACTGGTCCTTTGAGCAATGATGCTAATACCTGCTTGTAGCAGCTGTCTCCATTCCCACATGGATCATGCAGTTTGAAGGAGTGACTCATCTGACCTATTTTATCCATTACCCTGAGGATGCTACAAACACATTAGGGGTAGGATCCAGACGTACAAGCTAGCCACTACTGCACAGTGCATCTGAACACTGCCCCAATTCTGGATGGCAAAAAGTTATACAAGATTAATTCTGTCCTAAAACTAAACTCCCCCATGGTAGGGGGGTTGGAACTAGATGACCTTTAAGGTCCCTTCTAACCCAAACCATTCTATGATTCTAAGTCACAGTGCTCAGAAATATTCTCTGTCACTGTTTAATTTACTAGTATAGACACAGCCTCTGACTCAGATGAAGTCAGTGATAATGTGCTGCCAGACGCATTTTTTCAATTAGTAGTCATACCTTAGATAATTAGAGAGCTTCTTATATTACACTGTTGTTCAAGTGACCTTCTTGGACAGTGCATAAGCCAGATCACTTTTCACATAATAAAGTGTTAGGAAGATATTATTATTGTATGATGATATAAATATGCAATTGCAATTAAATTTTATAAAAGAAGTTTGTAATCTCAAACCTTCAAGAAACACTGTACAGACACTGTACCCTACAGAGGAAATGTGAGTTTGGTAACTTTCTTGTGTGGAACTTCTGAATCGGTAAGTTTTTTGAACTTCCAAGACTTGTGTTTATAGAGTTCCAGACACAGTCCTCACTGTAACAGTTGAGATGAATATTCCTTCACGCAGACTCACATAATTAGACAAGGAAGTATGTATTATAACAAACATGACAGCAGGGACCAATATTTGGATTGTAAAGGAAAGTACTTTCAATAATAATGTCCCTCGTACCTTTTGATGGGGCTGAACATGGAAAATTTTGTTTGTGAAAATTCAAGAAAGCCCTGACTTGGCCGGTTTTGTAGCAACCTCTGCAAGTCCCCTTCCCTCATTTTTAATATTTTTATTTGTTTTGGAAGAACATAAATATCCAAGAACTCTTAATATTCACACCAAAACAGTGTCTCATAGAGGAAATATTGGTTTTGGATAACACAGTTTTGCTGCCTATTTGACTATCGACCCAATATTTGTCTGTATCTGCAGTCCTGTTCTTGCAAAATCAGTTGAATTTATTGACTCTGCACTGATCTAAGGAGGTAACAATTTATACTTTCTCTCAAGATCTTCTTTTTGGTTTTGTTTTGGATCACTATTGAGGTCTTTGTCAGACATCAGTCACAAAAATATTTCAAATATTTATTTTTAATAATGAGACATCTTGCAGGCACTGTCTAATTTTAATGTCAGAACTATGAAGGTAATAGTCACATTAATTCTGGGTAAAATAAATATCTATATATGGCTTTAAAAATTCCTCACAGAACAGGAGAGAAATAGAGTTCAAAAAAAAAAAAAGACTGTCTACAAATTTTGCTAAAAAAAATGACAGAACCTCCTGATAATTTTTTTTTTCAGTTTCACATTTGTATTACTATCTGTAAGTGGACTCTTTTCTTCAGCAATGTTGTACTCCAAATAAACAAATTATAAACTAGAAGTTCTTCTCTAATGCAGGACGAAAACAACTAACAGAAAAGACACCACCAGAATTCTGTAACTTCACCAGAAGTACAACTTTGAACTGTTAAGCACCTGCCTGTCCCAGGACTATTGCAAGCTCTGTTGTACATAAACCAGGTTCTTCCCGACAGTCTGAATATTGGTTTGCAAAGAACTTTTGTCAATCTTGCTGTTAAAATTGCTCTCGGATTATCCGATTATTAACAAAGAGCATTTGAATTTTTAGCAGTCCAGAATTAAAAACAATAGTGGTATCAGTGTTTTTTTGCTTGTGATCTTTCCTTCTTCATCCAATGGTATAAATGTATAGTTGGAATATATGGTAAGTTTTACCTCTTCTTTTTTTAATATTAAAGTTACTTTTTCATATCAAAAGTACATATTATTTTACTTACTGGGAAATATTCTTAGTCCCTCACTTTGCAAAAGATAAATATATAGCAAACTGAACTGGGTTTTATGATTCAGTGTAACACGTGACTAGGATATTGCTAAAATCTTATCAGTATTGGAGACTAGCTAACTCTCTCTAACAAGGTCTTTGCAGAAGAACGTGAAAAGCAGGGATCATTTATAGCAATACATTCATCAGACACGGCTGGTGGCAGCTATTTAAACAACTGTGTAGCAGCAAGTCAATCTTCCTTCCATCACGTAAGATACATGATACACTTGACTGTGCTTATGGGAAGGGTTTCACTCTCTTAAAAAAAACATGACCATCTTTAAAAAATATGTACTGTATGTCTAAAAAATGCATTCTATGGTTATGCCACTGCCCAACAGAAGCAACTGGCAATTCAAATTTAGGACATTCTCTTTTTTTTCTTATCTCATGAGGTATCACATGCTTTCCAGGTACAAGGTACCTTTGACAGCTAATTTTGGATTTTTGTTAAAATGTCACAGTGGTGGAGAAAATGCAGTGTGTAAACTGGAGATCATGGTTCTACAGACTTCAGAGATTCACACTGTTTAATCAAAAGCTGTTGACCACATTTAATTATCACTGAAAGTTAACACAAAATTTAACTTCAGGTACCTGAAGCTGGTATTAAAATGACCTACTTATTGCTCATGCTCCATCTCTGCTAATGACCTAAAAGAATATGGCTTTCTAGATGCAAAATGATTTACCACTTTAAAATTAATTATATCTCCTCACAAGTTAAAACAAGGACCCTTCCTGTTTGTTTCACACTGGTCACTAGAAGGTCAGAAGGAAGGTATGTTTAATCAGACCAATCTCCTGCTCCACCAGACATTCAGGCACACATAGTACTTAATAAACACGACTACTTTGGAATCAGTATCAGAACTCAGCATGGAGAAGCGCTTCTGTGCTACTAACTCATTGCACCAGACAGACCCAAAAGTCCCAGTTCAAGACTAGAGGACTGTAGTCACAGGTGCAGGAAAGGTTATGGTAGAAAACTGTAAAGACAGCTTAGATTAAGAGTTCATTGCTGGTATTACTAAAATAAACAAACAAACAAATAAACAAAACAAAAGGAAAGTAGCAACAGTTTAGAAAACAGTCAGTACACATGTGCAAATACCACATTTCCAATAAAATTCAGGCTTCTGACAATGTTGAGGGCGTACAGAGCATTTTCCTAAGCTATAGTAGAACAAAGTTCATTTACACCAGTAGTGGCTGAAAGTTACAGGGTTTTGCTAGGTGATTAGCTTAGCTGAGTGGACCACTGAAACAGGTCCACCACTGTCACTGATCCTAGCTGCTCAGCAATGGCTGTGACAGAGGAAGTGAAACTGCTCCATTAAGACAGAGGAACTGAAAACACAGTGAAGACCAATTTAACCGAAGTTCTGTCCAGAACTGAAGTGTTTCACTGAGCTAGCAAGATTAAGGTTAACCAGCATCCTAACGAGGACCCACTTACAGATGGGTAACATGAAACAAATCTTAAACCCCTGCTCTAAGATTCCTTAGATGCTCCACTATTAAATCCTTTGCCTAAGAGCTGAGCTCTTACACCAAAGATTTTGCTATCTGAAGAGATAAGATAGACAAAGGATATTGAAGGTATGCAAGAGAGTTGACTTGCCCCATGATGATACACTGCAAGGTACAGTGAGGAGAAATCTTCACCAACACTATCCATAGCTTATTTCATGACCAATGATGACTGCTCCTCATTTTGAAAGGACAGTGACTAGCGCATCAGCCACACCAATTATTAAAACAAAAACTTCAAAGTAGTAGATAGGAACTCAATATTTGGAAGCACGGTCATGTCAGTACAGACAGTGGGGCTTTTACTCTTAATTATGTTTTTAAATGATCCTCTATCACAGGCAAAAAAGCTGAACACCAGTGAATATCTCTAAGAAGCAGAAATGCTAATCATAGTGAAATTAATTCTGTCTTCATCAGAGCAAGTAAAATGCCACTTTTACTTTAACAAGACTGCACAAACAAATTAATTCTAAACGAGGCAGCATCATCCTGCCAGTTCTCTCACAGGGCTCAGTTCTACCTTCTGCTGCTTTTCTTATTCTGTTTGGAAATTTCCTTTCAGGAGGAAGTGAAGATTTCCACTGTGTGAAAACACCACACAGTAAAACACATACAAAAATATGAAAACCACATTGGCCTGAATACATGTTATTCAACTATAGAGAATTAACTCAGGCACCCAGGTTTGGCACCTATTTACCCTAGATTTTTGCTAGAAGAAGATGCTCAAAAGAAAGCAACATGGGCATCTCTGAAGTGTGAACTAGATCTAGAGTTATATCTGCTAAGTGCAAAAGAGGCCTGGGTTTCCAAGGTACATAAGTATTTCCTTGCAAAGGCCTGGAGTTATATGGGGTGAAGTTAGGCCCTCCTGCCTAAAGCACAGCCCTAAGGTGGGAGAGATTAGATAGAATGGGAATGTGCCATAGGTCAACATCAAGACCTGTAAGACGCTTTGCACCATCAAAGTGGGAAGTTCAGTAAGGAGTGATGATCCTTATTTTACTATTATTTTCCATGTTATCATTATAGCAAAGAAACTCTGAGACCACACTGGGATGTTGAGTCAGTGCTTATTAAGAAGCTTTCATAGTCTAAACCAACAAGGCAGAAACCAGAGGCATTATCCTTATTTTAGAGGAATGAAAATGGGATAGGAGATGAAACAGCTAGCCTTATGTGACCCAGAAAAACAGTTGGTGAGCAGGGAATACCTGACAGACCTCCTGAATCCCAGTCAGACACCTCAAGTACATAAACTCCTGTTTCTCAAATTGGTCAATCATCTGGCCATGCACTACAAGCTGGAGGTGATTGGACCAGGTAAGAAAGGGAGTGGAGGGCAAGGGAGGAAATTTCCTCCATTTCTGCTTCTTGCCTTCACACAGCTAAAGAAAGAGAAAGAGCTTTTCCTATCTTTGTTTTTCAAATCAAAGTCTATGACTTCCCTCTTTTTTTCCAAGAACATCTTTCTTTTTTTACCTCCCTCTCGCCTTCATCTTTTCCTGCTCTCTTTCTCTATATGGTTCATTCACAGTTGCGTAGCAACAGCACGTTCCTTAAAAAAGAGACTTGCTAGATATAAAAGATTGAATGAAAAAAGTGAATTGTACAAGGTCTTAATGAAACCATAAACCAACCATATTTTCTTACTGGTTATTTCCAAATAAGTAACTAGGGAGGTGTGTGGGCTGAGGGGAGGTACGAGTCAAAAAGCATCAGCATTTTTGACACTCATTTCCTGCTGTCCTAGAAAAGGCCCCTAGGCAGGATCCTCTGTAGCTTCCTGTGTTTGGAAAGACCAAAGAAGAGTGTATGATAAAAAAAGGAATGACAGTTTAAGGCCCAAACAACCAATGAGAAAATCATACCAAGGAAACAGAGGAAAGGAAATAAACCTGGCATTTTTGCTCACAGCCATGCTTAACTCTGCAAAAGCCCTAACTGTACCACTAGCTCCGTAACTTTGAAGGATTCTTCCCCAAAGGCAAACTGATTTGTTCAAGGACACATGTGAGCAAAAGCAAGTCCTAAACTCAAAAGTTATTGATTCTTCTCAACATATAAAATGGTCACTGGAGATCCCACTGTGATACCTGAGTTACTATTGCAGTTCAGATGTATTTATCATAGACAATGCTGAGTCAAGTAGGATACTCCATTAAAGGCCAAGCTTAAGAAAGTCAAGCAACTTATGCACATAAAACGGAAGCCAGATATTGGTTTAGCAGAGTAGAGGAAGATCAATATTATACAGAAGGCTAATAATGAGGATCAAAATAGTCTTCTCCAACTTTAAAAAAATATTGTCCTAAGACTAAAACCTAGTGCCATAGCACGTCATGTCAAGTTGCTGCACATAACAGAAGCCTATCATACAGAAGTTGGCATAAATTCTTTAATCCATAAGCAATTCCTTGCTTGCTACTCCTCAGCATATGAAGTGCCTTCTCTTCCATTTAAATCCCTCACTTCTTTCACTCACTCAGTCTGGAGGAAAAAGAGAAGGTGCAGTAAGAGCACAAGAAAGGCAGGATTTCTCAGTAGTATGATACCTTTTGATAGATCTGACTCTTCTACAAGGTAATCACGTGTCAACAACCTGGTCACCCACAAAAGCTGCGCTGCACTTCAGTCTCCACTTTCCAGCATCACAACCATAAACAGATAGGAGAGGTCCAAGAGAGCTGGTTAATGTTCAAGCACCACTTCCTCCAAGGTCAAGATCGGTGCATCCCTATGAGTAAGAAATCAAGCAAAGGAGGCAGGAGATCTGCATGGATGAGAAAGGAGCTTCTGGAAAAACTCAAATGGAAGAAGGAAGTTTACAGAATGTGGAAAAAGGGACTGGCCACTTGGGAGAAATATAGGAATGTTGTTAGAACATGCAGAGATACAATGAGGAAGGCTAAGGCCCACTTGGAATTAAATCTGTCAAGGGGTGTCAAGGGCAACAGAAAGGGCTTCTTCAAGTACATCAGTAGCAAAAGGAAGACTAGGGAGAATGTGGGCCCACTGCTGAATGAGGTGGGTGCCCTGGTGATGGAGGATACGGTGGAGTTACTGAATGCCTTCTTTGCTTCAGTCTTTAGTGCTAAGACCGGCCTTCAGGAATCCCAGACCCTGGAGGTAAAAGAAAAGTCTGGAGAAAAGAAGACTTTTCCTTGGTTGAAGAGGATCAGGTTAGAGATCCTTTAGGCAAACTCGACACTCACAAACCCATGGGCCTGATGGGATGCACCCACAAGTGCTGAGGGAGCTGGGAGATGTTATTGTTAAGCCACTCTTCATCATCTTTGAAAGGTCATGGAGAACTGGAGAGCTGCCTGAGGACTGGAGGAAAGCCAATGTCATGCTAGTCTTCAAAAAGGACAAGAAGGAGGATGCAGGAAACTACAGGCCTGTCAGCCTCAAGTCCATCCCTGGAGAGGTGATAGAACAACTCATCTTGGATGTCATCTCTAAGCATGTGGAGGAAAAGGTTATCAGGAGTGATCAACATGGATTCACCAAGGGGAAATCATGCTTGACCAATCCGACAGCCTTCTATGATTGCATGACTGGATAGGTAGATGAGGGGAGAGCAGTGGATGTTGTCTAGCTCAACTTTGGCAAGGCTTTTGACACTGTCTCCCATAACATCCTCACAGGTAAGCTTAGGAAGTGTGGGTTAGATGAATGGACAGTCAGGTGGATTGAGAACTGGCTGAATGGCAGAGCTCAGAGGATTGTGATCAGCGGCACAGAGTCCAGTTGGAGGCCTGCAGCTGGTGGTGTTCCCCAGGGGTCAGTATTGGGTCCAGTCTTGTTCAACATATTCATCAACGACCTGGATGAGGGGACAGAGTGTAGCATCAACAAGTTTGCTGATGACACACAACTGTGAGGAGTGGCTGACACACCAGAAGGCTGTGCTGCCATTCAGTGAGACCTGGACAGGCTGGAGAGTTGGCGGAGTGAAACCTTAAGTTCAGCAAAGGCAAGTGTAGGGTCCTGCACCTAGGGAGGAATAACCCTATGCATCAGTACAGGTTAGGGGTTGACCTGCTGGAAAGCAGCTCTGTGGAGAAGGACCTGGGGGTCCTGGTGCAAAACAAGTTGACCATTGCCCAAGAAGGCCAATACTATCCTGGGGTGCATGAAAAAGAACATGGCCAGCAGGTCGAGGAAGGTTATCCTCCCCTTCTACTCTGCCCTGGTGAGGCCACATCTGGAGTACTGTGTCCAGTTCTGGGCTCCCCAGTTCAAGAAAGACAAGGAACTACTGGAGAGAGTCCAGCAGAGGGCTATGAAGATGATCAGGGGTCCAGAGCATCTCTTTTATGAAGAAAGGCTGAGAGACCTGGGTCTGTTTAGCCTGGAGAAGACTGAGAGGGGGTTTTATCAATGCTTATAAATATCTAAAGGGTGGGTGTCAAGAGGATGGAGCCAAACTCTTTTCAGTGGTGCCCAGTGACAGGACAAGGGGCAACGGGCACAAACTGGAACACAGGAAGTTCCATCTGAACATGAGGAAAAACTTCTTTACTTTGAAGGTGACAGAGCACTGGAACAGGCTGCCCAGAGAGGTTGTGAATACTCCTTCTCTGGAAAAACCCACCTGGATGCATTCCTGTCCAACCTGCTCTAGGTGAACCTGCTTTAGCAGCGGGGTTGGACTAGATGATCTCTAGATGTCCCTTGCAACCCCTATATCCTGGTTTGAGGTAAAACAGAACCAATTTTCTTTTCAGTAATTTTGCTTTTCAGCTAAGCCTCTTCTAACTAACTGAACTCTCTGAAATTAACAGCATGTATTTCCAACAGTGTCCACTCCCAAAGTCATAAGACCTGCTTGTTTATAATTTATGCCAAGGAATGGTATGCAGAGAGGTTTTTGCTTATACTTATTGGTATAACACCCAAGGTTGGCTAATTTTGTTATTTGCCCCGTTGGAGGGTTGGAAGCAGAAAAGTGTAGAGTTGTGAGGAGCAGCGGACAGGACAGGTGGCCCAAAACTGACCAGCAGGGTATTCCATCCCATCTGTATCATGCTCAGTATAAAAGCTGAGGGATCAAAGGGTCAGCCCTCTTTCTTCAGTGGCTGGCGTCTGAAAAGGACTCTCTCTGATCGTCTGCCTTTGATCCCAATCTGTGCATTCCTGAATCCAGATCTGGAATCCAGTTCCTGTCCATCGCTGAGTCCAGTCTGGGACTTTCCCAATGCCCACCAGTGATGTGATCGTCATCCTGGGAGCCTGATACAGTTTTGTGTATATTGTATATATTTCATTATTTTCTTTTAATTATTTTATTAATATTTTCATTAAAGTAGTTTAGTTTCTTTTTAAACTCATAAGTCTCTCTTCTCTCTCATCTTTCTCTCCCTGAAGGGAGATGCTTTCCCTTCTTTGAACAGGAGAGAAGTAAAAGAGAACATCTGTTGTTTGTTTTAGTGGCCAGCCCAGCTAAAACCAAGACACCATACCATTCTCTGATAACACTGTCAGTATCCATGGCCTTGATGTGCTCAGCCTCGATCATTGCTCACGTTCTCAACATGCAGAGGTAGATCGTTGTGCAAAATGACAGAAATAATGAAATGAACATTGTGTCAGGAAAAGGTTCAAAAGCAGCTTTTTGATGACATGAGTAGTAGCAGCAGCAACTATGAAACGGTAGCTGTGCTTAGATTTAAATTTTCTTCCAATGCAGCTACAGATGCATGTTGAGATACAAAGGAGTGTCTGTCCCGGCCATAAAAGCTAGAACAGACATAGCTAGATACTGAGAGAGATTGGAAATCTTGGTCAATCTGATTTTTTCATCTTGATCTTATCTTGATCTATTAATTTAACTTCTCTGATTAATTCTTTCCTGTAAAGGAGAAATAGTCTAGTTCTATTTCAGGGAAGTTGTGTGATGAATGTTTATAAAAGTCTATGAGGATAAAAGCCAGATTCAAGCACTAAGTATTAAATAAATGAGTTGAATTAAGATAAGGTCTAGAGAGACCCATATCCCATCCTTCTCTTCTACTATTGGGAAATTTGCCCGAGTCTTGACTTTAATTTGCAATGACCAGCAGTCAGATATTAGACTTAAGCTACAGACTAGTAATTTTTTCCTTTGAAATTTCTAAAAGGTTTGATTCCTTTCTGTCTTTTACGAAAAAATGAGATAATGGAACATTTAAAGAATGGAAACATTTTTAATTGCATGCCAGAAGCTTCAAAGAAAATGGGACTCAGAATGGGCTGAAATGGGTGACACATGAGAAAAAGAACTGTGTGGGAAGGGATGAAGAACTCAAAAGTCAGAGGTCCATAGCAAATCTTCCAGTAATCATGATCTCAGATGATTAGAAAGGAATTCAGCAGAGGAGATTAGATATTTTGAGGGAAGTTTAGGATTAATGAATTCATGTAAAGGCTGATAAATAAGACTAGCACAAGGTAGCTGACCAGAAGTCATTAGGGAAAAGGATCAGTTGCCTGTAATATAATGGACTCAGGTAAAGTGAAAATGTTTTTAAAGCGCAGGAGACTGAATATACCTAATGGTGCCTGCTCCTGAAAACAGGGTACTGGTCCCATCCAGTGTTTGCCTGGGAAAATACCTGGTAATCCCAACTGTACAGACATGGAAGAAAAGAATCATAGCTGAAAATGAATCACTGAAAACGCATGAGCTAATATGCTGCATTTTTGCTTATCTGATATACAAAAAGAATACTGTAAAAAAGATTGGTAAGGAAGCTGTGATCCTCTCATAGCCGTAGGAAGCATAGATATTTGATGGACACAAGAACAAAAATGTATCGAGACAGGAGACTTGCAGGAGTCAAGTGTGGCAAGTTTGAGTAGACTGAGACTGCAATAGCTGGAGTTTTCTTTTGGATCTGTACAGAAATTGTTTTTTGAGTTTCATAATAAACTAAAACACACAGACAGCATCAAGAGAACTCCAAATTAAAACACCTGAATGTATCAGAAAGTTTCCGAAGACATTTAAAACTAAGATAAGACAGTACAGGCAATAAAAATCTCAATTAAAGACGCTCATAAGCAGGCTAAACTACATCTCTATATGACTGATGTTGGTGATACGATGCAGAAAATGCAGATACTTTACTGCACCTCCCACATAAACATCCTCACCTCCTTCACCTCCTGTCTAATAATCACCTCCTGAATGGATTTTTATCAATTGAATCCAGATACATAGAGTATTTATAAAGTGCACATTCTTCTCTGAAATGCAGTTCAGTCATTAGATACCCATATGCACTTTTACAACTGATGAACATTGCCCTTGTTTGCCAACTTCAAGCACCTACTCTGTTAAATAAAGTCCTTCAAATATTGTTTTGTGGGTAAATGTGATGATGGTGCAAGGCGAATTTCAACATTAATAAATTAATCTCTCTAGCTAAGATGAACGTTGATTAAACTACCTATGCTGCCCTGTCAAGAATTGCATA
The DNA here is from genome assembly GCA_008711295.1 of Anarhynchus alexandrinus. Classification (NCBI taxonomy): domain Eukaryota; kingdom Metazoa; phylum Chordata; class Aves; order Charadriiformes; family Charadriidae; genus Anarhynchus; species Anarhynchus alexandrinus. The sequence goes on along the minus strand of VUYV01000179.1, from coordinate 399,797 downwards.
CAGGACTACAGTTTTCTTTCAAGAGCAAGAGGAACTCATCTGTCCTGATCTATATCTTCTGAAAATACTAAACACATATCAGTTGACTATTGAATAACCGTAAGATGGGGAAACTAGGGAAATTTCAGGGTGGCATTCACTTCCTGGGACAAAATTCATCCATTGTCAATATCTATGATGGGTGAGATGAACTACTTTCTGGAGTTGACTAGTGCTCTTCATTGACTGCAGCGAAAGTCTACAAAACTTAAACTATATACTGAAACTGTGGTTGGCTTAAGTACATCCTTAATGATTTCTTGTTCAGTCTGTGATTTCACAATGATTACTTCTTCATCCCATCACCAACTCTGTGAGCCACCTAATCTTTTAACATTACGAATGGTTTTGTATGAATTATTTGCCATATCCAGTATGATACGCAAAAAAACTCTAACAGCACTCAACGTTAAGATAGCTCATGAATAAATAGTAATAAAGTGCATTTTTTATAAACTCAGTGACATTTGTGTTTCCTCTATGTCCTAATGTGTAAGAAAGCATCTTTTCTGTAATGGATCATCTTATAACATTTACTCTGGTGTTTGATTTAATGAATCACATTTATTCTCTGAGATGAGCTCTCCAGATGAGCTCTGGAGAATCTTCTGTGGCAGCTGAACACATAAGAGCCCTCAGCTCTCTGTGCATCCATCTTTTGGAGTTTATCACACCCTTAATATAGTCTAAGAGAACACATCCCAATGTATGTGCTGCTGCATTTATACGTTCAGTAGCTGAACTTATAATCACAGTGAAAATGAATTTGCACTGATGTGGTGGTCTGTGAACTGGAGCAAACTGTCAGATAACCACTCGTATGAAAAAAAAAAATGTATTTGGCACAGATAAACACATAGGGCAACAGAGGTAGTATGATCTATTCCTTCCCATTATTTCAAAATGTTCATTTAGAGCCATGAGGATGTGGGGAAACAAATAGAACAGTGACCACGGACCAGAAAAATTAGATCTGGGTGATAAACTTCAGGGCATACATCACAACAGGACTAATGACAGCTAACAACCATCTCTAGTACTGCAGAGGATTTTAGTTAAGAGAATGAGCTGATATTATCACAAATTAGCATAGCCAGGAGAATTACAAAATATAACACATAGAAGCATAAGTGATGCATATGATGTGTGCACTTGGGGCACACTTAGTGATTGGCTGTAGGCCTGAATGCGAAAATAAACCTGTGAATTACCCAAAGGGCAGGCTGCTAAAGCTGTGGATCCCAATGCTGGGAGAGGCAGGTTGGAGGGGGCCACTTCCTAGTATCTTGTAGGCTGCAGAAGTATCAAGTTATCATAGAATCATAGAATGGTTTAGGTTGGAAGGGACCGTAAAGATCACCTAGTTCCAACCCCTCTGCCATGGGCAGGGACACCTCCCACTAGACCAGGTTGCTCAAAGCCACATCCAACATGGCTTTGAACACTTCCAGGAATGGGGCCTCCACAGCTTCCCTGGGCAATTTGTCCCAGTGCCTCACCGCCCTCACAGTGAAAATTTTTTTCCTAATATCTAATCTAAATCTCCCCTCTTCCAGTTTGAAGCCATTACCCCTCATCCTATCACTACATGCCCTTGTACAAAGTCCCTCTCCAGCTTTCTTGTAGGTCCCCTTCAGATACTGGAAAGCTGCTATAAGGTCTCCCTGAAGCCTTCTCTTCTCCAGGCTGAACAACCCCAACTCTCTCAGCCTGTCTTCATAGGAGAGGTGCTCCAGCCCTCTGATCATCTTCGTGGCGCTCCTCTGGACCTGCTCCAACAGGTCCATGACCTTCTTATGTCAGAGGCCCCAGAGCTGGACGCAATATTCCAGCTGGGGTCTTCAATGTGTCTAGCCAATTTTTCTCTATCTAGCCATCAGTATAGTCATTGCAGCACGTGTGAGAGCATTTGCTCTCTCTCTCGGTGTTGACAATAACAATGGGATTTTTTTCAAGCTCATCTGGTATTCTGAATAGTGACTAGGGCAAGTAAACAGACCTAGACAGTACTGTGCCATTGCAATTGGATTGCTACTGCTAGCTGGGATGAGGCTAGCTGGTGAACACCTACACACATGAAAGTACATAATCCCAGGTGATCCTGAACAGGAAAGAATTCATCTGTGTTTGAAGGCCAAGCAAATCACAAGGTCAAGGGAGGAATAGAGACTAAATTATGACTCAGAGAATGAAAAATAGAAGATGCGCTCTACTCAGGGCTTTTCATGGAAGTACCATTCTAATCTGTGAGAATCCTCGTGTGAAGTGAAATCAATCTACTCTGACACCTGATTCCTTTGGAATAATCATTAGAATAATAAGTAGAGGGGCTAGAATGGAATGGAACCAGAGAGTCATTTCTGTTTCAAGCAACTGCCAAAATACCTATTTACCACTGAGACCAGAACAACTCTGAAGCAGCTGTTGTGCTCTTCTGGGTAAATAATATGTGTTAAAAAATGTATAAACATTTATACATGTTTACCTTTGAGACATCAGCTTCTCTGAAGCAGACATTTCCCTTGCTGCATACATAATACATGCTTTGTTTGAAAAACTGCCTAAATTCATAAAGGGAGAAAAACCTGTAGGGCACTGTATAGTACAGTGCTGTTATCTCTTGTAAATACAGAGGTAGTGGAGCCTTAGCATATAATACAGGCTTATATTCTGTGTTCAAAGTCTTCTCCAAGATGCTCAAAGCATTCCTGTAAGTATGGCAAATACTGTTATCTACCCATTTCTATGAAAGGCCAGGATTTTGAGAAGTATTTGCTGAACTGCAGGCCTTCTTTTGCCTAAGCCCAGCTGTGAGCCACAGCAAAGAAAAAGTGAAAACCTCCTCAACTAGTGGTGCTCCATAAGGGTTTCATCTCTTTATCCATCACCATTACCATTATGCATCTAGTCTCAGCTAATGGCTGAGGATCCCTCCACAGTCCATGAAGAGTGAGAGATATGCTGTGTGCAGATTTAATATAGTAATAATTCATCATAAATATTATCACAAGTGACTAGCTGGTCTACCAGTGCAAAATTACATTCAGCCAATGTACATGTCCAGACACGATTTCAACCTTTGTTGGTGACCTCTGGGCACTACTCCAGTCAATGAAGCTATAAAAGCGCCTCTGATCCTCCAGACAGCAACGTGCTCCTTGAGTACAGAAACTTGCATGGCATTACCTTTTTCAGTCGGATGAGACATCTTGACTCAAAAGTATCTTTGTGTCTCACTGCAATCCTGCTTAAGATCCACAAGTGTAAACAACTGTTATATAAAACTTACATGGAGAGATATAATTCAGTTTTCCTCTGCATCATCTTACCCACTCTCCAAACTCTGATTAGTGAACAACCATAAAATTAGTCGTGTTTGCTAGAGGAGTCTATGAATTGCCCTAATGGGAGTCAACAGTGGTTCATGCAAAGCAACATTGCCTCTGATGAATTAGACAAAGGTAAACAACTTGATAATATGGTATGTGGAATGCTATCCCTAGAAAGAAAATCTATCAATCAATCAATCAATCTACCTACCTACCTTTTTACTGCTATCTGTTGGCAATCATTTTATATTCTCAAAATTGATATTTAGAGATAACTCTTTTACTATTTAATCAAAATTAATTCATTTGATTGTCCAGACTAAAAACCTCTCAGTCATCACTTGGCAATTCATATTCAAACATGCAATAACAGCATATTGTAAATATTGGGTCCACAGTAGCAAGGGAGTTAAAAACTATGGCATAGAGAAAAAAAAGTCACAAATGTTTTTTTTACCAGAAACCTCCTTACCAAGGAAGAACTAAAACCACATCTATTATTCTTACTATTTCAAGCTCAAGGCACAAAGGCTAGGTGACAGTTTACAAAATGAATCCCTTGCAAATATCCTGCATATTGTTTACTTGTTCTAATCCACTTTCACAATTTCAACAATTTGATCAAGCATTATTCCCCATCTAGCATTTCTCTTACTGCCAACGTGCCGTTACACTCTGTAGAAAGACCTGAGTCCCCAGCTCATAATTAATGGAGCTTTAATTATTAATTGATATTAATTGATATATTACTGATAAAATCATTATGAGAGGTCATGGCCTTTGTACCATTAATAGGGGAGGAATCCTATGGTACATTTTTACACATCTTTATCTGGGAGACCATTTTCTTTTCTAATATGTATTGGATTAGTTAAGGGATACTCTTAATAAATTAGTATTATTCTAACTGCATGCTAACACTACTATAAAACTAAATTATCTATGTACCCGTCAGTGCAAGGGTACACAGGTAACAAATAAAAGAACTTCTTACATCCTAATAATGGTGACACCAAATTCATTCGGCACTTTTTGTGTGGATAGATGTTACCTTACTTTACACAAAAAATGTTTTATAAAATCTATCAGTTTTCACAGACCTTTGATGATTTCTTTGTGCATGGAAATCTGCTTCTGCATGAGAGTAATTCTATTAAAAAAGCCTGATTTTCAGAGTAGCAGAACATGGGCAACTCCAGCTGGAAATCAGCTGAAACTACTGATTCCCATCACCTCCACAAATCACTGAGTGAGTCCTTGTTTGCTTGTTTATGAGTTCAGGTTCTGCAGAAATGTCTTCACCTCAGAGAGCTCTGAAGAGCTATGCCCTGCAGTGGAATTGTTGGGTATAGCTCTGTTCCCTATTATAGAAAGGCCATTCTATATGATCTAATGATCTTCTCTGGTCTTAGTCTTAGGCTTCTGCGACAGCCTTTAACAGTAGGTAGCTATGTGACAAAATTTTATATGGCAGGCATTCAAGAATACCAGGAATCCATGCAAACTGAGGGATATAGTTGTGTCTGACCAGATATGACAGCTCAGAAAGCAGTGCACCAGAGCAGTTACAGCAAGTGCTCACAGACTTGTTAATTTGGTGCAAAATATATCATACAAAGTGAAACCAGGAGTTTTCAGGTAAGGAATCAGCTGGTAACAGCTCTGCTTACCAGTTGCTTTGCCTATGTATTTCTAAATAGCGTGCTCTAAATATGTATTGCTCTACAGCTCAAAATGCATATATATTTCCCTGTGTGCTAATTATGGCAGGGAAAAAAACAACAGGCCAATACATTGGGTGCTGATGGCAGTGATGTTCAGAAGACAGGAAGGTTTGAATATGATATATCAACTGGAAACGGGAAGGTGAAAACATTAAAGAGCGTGTAAAGAAAACTTAAAAGAAAAGGAAGAAAACTTTATTATTGTTCCAAAAACTAAATCTATTTCCAAAGAATGTTGGTAATAGCCTAGTTCTGAAATCTTCAAGGGAAAGATTAATTTTGATCATCAAAAAAGAACAGAAATTATACATAAGGTCAATAACATAAAATTAAAAATGAAGTAACTGTCAAATTCAGAATTTAGCTTTAACTCTATACAAAGCAGCCAAAGAAAAAAAAAAAAGAACAAATTTCTCTTTGAAGATGTAGTCAATTCATTTTCCAGGGAGTTAACAAGCAATAAACAAATGAGTACAATACTGAAATGGGTTCCGTGAATTGCTAATGTGCATTTCATGGCTAAGATACAAGTTTATTTTTGAAGTTGGTATAAAAATTTCATATTATGCCAAAATTTTGGACCATTCTGGTCCCTGAAGAAATGAAAATCCTAGAAACTTTTTGCAGCTGATGTAGTTTTTGTTAGTTTTGTTTGTGTTCAACAATTTTGTTGGCCTTTCCTTTGGAGTACCTGAATTTTTTTTTGCAGTGTCAGAGGAGACCAAGCAGAATGCCTGGGCAGCAGGCATATCCTGACTCTGGGCAGAGGAGTAATGGGAAACCTCTGTGGTGCTGAGCTGCTGGCTAAAAAAATTCATTGCTTTCAGTGGTCAAACATGTCAGCTGCATGTGGCGGGAGATGAAGGAAATCATTCACTGCAGAATTATGGAAAGGGAGACTTTCCTGACTATAAAAACTGACAGTTAATCTTTTCATTCTATTCCTGGCTTTTTCCTCCGTGTTCTTTGCTAATAATCCTTACTTAAATTTCTCTCTCTCATGTTCAGGATCTGAAATAAGACTGACTTTTTTTTGTGGTAGTTCATCTCTGATAGCACACAGGAGCCATAGAGAGCATTTAAATTCAAACTTGGCATTGTGTTTGAAAGACAGAATATTAATAGGGTATCCAGGCTAAAGGGAATGCAAATAACCATTCCCATCAAGTATTCTCTTATTATAGTCACATCTAATATTTCCCTAGAGTCAAAGCCAAGCTCATGAGAGCACGGGTAGGAGAAGAAAAGGTACGGTAGGAGGAGCTGACAATTAGCCAGGTACCATGCTAAACTGGCTGCAGAAGCTGGGGAATATATAAAGTCACGTTTTCTTGAAGCAGCTACGTGTGCACACTCCCTACATTTTAGAAAGCTGACTTTCACCTCCAAAATAAACTTGCACCTTAAGGGAGTAATTCTGTCCCTAAAGCCAAAATCCCTTCACTCATACTGATGTAGCATGATTACACCAACCTATATCATGGACTAGATAGGTGTTGAGTTTACAAAGAATGTCTGCTAAACATGCTGAGAAATAGCCACAAACAATGAATGAGTTATTATATAGTCATTGCAAGAAGTGGGCATGCTTTCTGAATGAAAACTATAGACATCTTCTGTAAGTAGTACATAATGTTTTAATCTGCTTACATATGTTATATTTCTTTTAGAGACAAGAACTTGATTGGATATACATCATTTAGCTGGAGGCAATAAGGAGTCTTTCATAAGAAGCAAATATTAGTTCTTCTGCCAGTCTTATTTTGTGGGTCTTTAGCACTGGAACTGCACTCTTGTATTAATTTAGGAGATAATTGAAAGTGTGTTTAATAAGATTCATTACCCTTAAGCAGTACATTAGTTGTTATCACTAATAAATAATCTAAAAAGAAAAAAGAGCTGAAAGAATTTATCCAGTTTTATATCCAACCTCTTTCCTTAAATGAAAATTTTATTAGTATAATTGAAGATAGCAGAAAGTATGTGATAAAAGACAGCTCTAAATATACAGATTTGGACATTTTACAAGCTTGGTTTGACTTTAAAATGCCCACTTGAACGTTGCAAGTGCAAATTGCAGCCCTTATAATTTAAAATCTGAGTCACACTGATGGAGCAGAGATGCTCTGCAGTGCAGGCTGAATGTGTCTGAGCTTTCGGGAGCAGTCATATTATGGCTGGAGTCATGATATTGCTTCTTCCCCACCCTTTTGGAGAGTAGGAGTGAAAAAGATGCCTGTACTGTATCAGGTGCTATTTTCATACCTATTATTTTAGGTACAAAATAATCTCAGCATCTGATGATGAGACATTCTCTGGCTTCCAAAAACATCAAAAGCATCCATCTATGGCAAACCTAAAAGAGGCAACAAATCTCTGCAACATATGCCACTAAGACTTTCTTTTTTGTAAAAGTTTAATTTTCTCTTGGAAAAAGAAAATTGAGCTGTTCTCTTCCACCAGATAACCCTTGGATCCTCTCCTCACTGCAAAGAAAAGCATCCTCAGTTTCATTGTAGGATTCAAATTATTCCCCGATTGCTTTGCTTCTTTCCAAGTCAAAGTTCTTCCTCCATCACTTGTATGCTAATATCCCCTCTCAGTATCTCTTCATAGCCTTTTGTTTTCTAATTAGTTTCTTCTTTATACAATATAGCAACATCAATCTCTTTTTTTCCCTTTTCAGGATTTTATGTCCCTCAGCAATCTGTCCCCTGAGGGCTGTTCAGCAGGAATCATAAGCTCAGCATAAGGTCAGTTGTCATGCAAGAGGCACAAAAACTTTTGCCCTGTGTGATTCACACAGCAAGTTAAACACAGAATCAGTATTCTGCATGGACTAGCAGATGAGAGACCCTTTTGACAAATCACTGCAGAAGCTGCAAAGGTGACAGCAAAGCATAACAAAGTAAATAAGTAGGGGGGTGGGGGAGGATAATTAAAAGATACACACTCAAACCTAGAACACCTCTAGTTTTGGTGTGTGTCTTCCTGAGAGAAAAGGATTCATATCTGATGCTGTTTCCTCCTGTAGTTGTCTTTTTGAAGAGTGACCCACAACTGCACAGCTTCCACAGGACGTGCCTAAAGCATGTCCTTGCAGGGAGTTCAGGCTGTGGCGCCTAGATATATTTCACTGAAGATAAACGCAAAAATACTCTCCCACCATAGATTAGAACCATAAATTGGGGGTATTAGTATTATACAGTTTTACGGGGTATCATAAGGATAACTGCATTAAAAATCATTATGTGCTTCATTGCTACAACAGCAGAGGCCTAATAAGTGCTGAAGAAAATGAAGGTCCAAAGCTGTGGATCCTGCCAGGAGAACCCAAGTTTATGAGGATGAGGTGTAACTGCACTTTGGAAATGTAAGAACTGTGAAATAAACTGCCTCTTATAGACCTACCAAATGCATACACATTTATAAAAGGAATTGTGAGCCCCCAAAAGTTTATCAATTACAGTGTCCCCATTTATATCAGCAACCAATAAAGGTGGCAGCCTATATTTAACAAGCAGGCATGTGAAAAACAGGTTTCATGTGTGATGACATTGTGCAGCTGTCGATGTCTTATTGTTGGCACTGGTTCCTCACACTGACACCTGAGGTGAAAAATAAGATACAGTTTCAAAGACATGAATAAATTCTGGTTGTTAATTATTCCATTGAGTTGCACAGAGGAAATAGCCATGTGAGAAGGATGTTTTTTGAAACTCCTTCTCACTGGCTTTGTTGCAACAAATAAATATATTCATAGATTTTTTGTGATTGGAACAATTTCTGCAATTGTTCCATGTCTCCACTTTTAATTAAGCAATGCTCCAATTAAATTACAATTGAATTGCTTCAGGTAAAATAAAAGAAAAGATGTTGAGTTCCAAAATGTAATTAATTTAAGTGAGAATTTTTTATCTTTTCACAGAGTTACAGGACATTGTTCAGAGAAATTATTCGTCTAGTCTTCTGGATATAAATCTTTAAGCTAACAAGGTCAAGAAAAAAAAATCATTCCGCTTCCATATTAGGAAAATAACTCACACTCCATAACACCGCCTATGAGACACTGAGTGTTGAAAGTATAAAGAAAATATTTATGCAAATAGCAAAACGGAGAAACTGAATTATGGCAAAATAGAGGAGCTTTAGGAAGCTAGTAATTTTTTTCTTCAGCAATTCTGGCATTTGAAGTTTTGAATAGTAGCTATCCAGTTTCACTTACTCTACCATCAATTTAGAGAGAAATACTGCAAGACCTGATATTGTGAGTACCCCGAATTCATATCAGCAGGAATATAACACATTCAGACCAGGAGGATGGTCAGCTTGTTGAAAATTCAGGGGCAGTAGCACTTTAGCCACTGGCTTTATAAAGGGAGACAGAAATAGCAAAAGTGTTCATTAGGTGTAAAAAATCAAGCTAAGCAAAGAGTAATCCTTGGCTGAGTGCTTCGAAATACATACAAGCAGAAGATGAGAAGTAAATATGATACAGTGACTATGCACAAAGCAAATATTTGACCAAAGGACATGAGAAGCATCAAGTTATGTAAAGGTAATCTCTGGTGCGCAGAGGAACAGCCATGACACCCAAGCTCAGCTTTTCTCTGAAATGCATCAGCTATACTCCATGTCAGAATATGAACCACTCATAGAATCACAGAATGGTATAGGTTGGAAGGGACGTTTAAGATCATCGAGTCCAACCATTAACCTAACATTGCCAAAACCACCACTAAACCCATGTTCCCTAATCCACATTAGTGTCCTGTATCTAACAGTCCCTGGCACCTATACCCTCAGTAAGAGTTGAAAGCACTGTCTTGAAGCTATAGAATAATTTGTCCTCAGGGAAAGTTCAAAGGAGGCTGGCCTAAGCTTGTACCAGTGAGACCAGTACCATTGGCTGACTATTGAGTTTTTTGGGGTCCATACGCTTTTACATGTAGTCCTTTGCATTGTACCCAGGTGTTACTGGTATGCACAGCATAGTCTTAAAAATTCTAAATGTAAGGTTTTATTTTAGAATCACAGAATTCTGTGGTACTGGTCTCCCTGGTACAGGAGCTGGGTCTTGTTTCAGGACTGAGATTTGCAGGTGCTGGTGGAATGCAAGTGAAAAATGAGGAGATGCGTCTTTTTAACAAACAAGCGAAAGGGTTTAGCAAATCAATCTCTCTGTATGTCAAACACTTATAATAGTACTTTCTTCTCTGGAAGAAGTGTCTAGCCTCTTCTTGCTCCCAACGAGACAAAACCAACAGTTACAAAATTTACAAAGGAAATACACTTCGATTCCCTGGAGCAGTGCAAAGTTACGCCTACACACTCTAAAAGCTAAGGGAAACAATATAAAATAAAATTTCTTATATAAAAAAAGGATAGAAATTAGTGCCTTCAGAGAGCAGGTATATTTTGGATTGGTCTTTTTGAGGAAATTCTCAAGAAGCAGAACAGTGATATTAATAAACCAGTGCAGAACCAAACATTTGAATACACAAGAATGAGTCTGAATATAATACTTAAACAAAATATAGAGACAAAGATGAAACACTATATTTAAATCACCAAAATTTTACTGTATGATCATGCAGAGGAAGATTTTATATCATCCACAGCTTCAGAACTGTTTAGTTTCATGCATAACATTTTGAATGTAACATATCTCTAATTTCAATGATTGACATTTCGTATGCTGTTCTAAAATCAAATGCACACTGTTCTATTTACTTCAGAAAGATGATAGGTTTTTTGAACAGTTTTTTTTATATCATCGTTAAAAGAAAAAGCCTAAGTAATTTCATTTATAAAGGAATTAATGGCTGGTACAACTCACTGATAATATTAACTGACACATTGATGAAGTAAACTGAGAAGTCTTTTTTTCCCACTATGTTAAAATATGTCCCGTTTGAAACATTTTCAAACTACTCAAAGCTGTCTCCACTGATATATCTTCTCATCCAGCCCATAGAATTAAGTCTGAATTGAATTCTGAACTCAGATTAGGTTGGATCAGTTCTCCTGATGCTGTTACGAGCAGCTCCTTGAGGCTGGGAGAAGGACTGGGGGGAGGACATCTTTCTTTGCTTTTACCTCATGTCACCATTTTAAGTTACCTATTTTCTCTTTACTGCAGTAAGAAATATGAATGTAGCACCTCATTCCTTTGAAGGAATACCTTTGCAGTCAACACAAGCAGCAGCTCTGACAAAGAGCACCAAAAAAAAAAAAAAAAAAAAAGATCCTTTTGTTCTAGGAGTGGTTTTCTCTTCTTTGTACACTGGATCATTACGGCTGCCAAGTTTAAATCTTAGGATTTTGCTCTAGCAGTTCCTCCTGGTTGTGCTTCTGAGGTTTAAGATTAATGAGTGCTCCAGGTAGAGTAATTCTTTACATACTTCCCATGAACAGTTCTACTGGAGAGAAACTAGATGCAAGCTGTCAATCCATCATAATTGTTGTACACACATCTTCTTATGATTTTTACCATAGTTTTTTTCGAAGTTTGCACCACTCTACCTCCTCTTTGCTGAGAAGGTAGCATGACTTCTGACATGACTGTTAAAAAACAAATCAACATTTTCAGCAAATGCTAGGCATGCATCAGAGCTGTTAATATAAGGCCCACAGCCTTCTGTGAAGAACTTAGGAATTTCACATCTTGCAAGTACTGGCTTTAGGTTTTGGATGATACGTGCAGCTGACATCTGTGAAAGCACAGCCCAGTAGGTATATATGGAGAAATAATCAGCTACAATAATGTATGTGTGTCCTTTCCAAAACGGAAAAAAAAAAAAAAAAAGCTGTTGCTGCCTGCTGCCAAGGTCTGTCAGGTAGCTTTGTAGAGATGAATGATATTAGCAACTGTTTCCTGGGGGAGGTTGTTTGGATATTCTTGTTTGCTTATTTCCCCTCCCATGCTATATTCTTCACAGCTGTTACTGAGGTTTGAAACCGTCCTAATCAAACCCTACAAACTGTTGTACTCATGCTATGCCCTTGTTTGTACTCTTGCCTCTCTTCAGGATTTTGGAGAGCAGCTATTCTGAAATCTCAGAGGATTAAAAATACTTTCACTCCATAATCCCAATGTCAGATATCTGAAAGTCAGCTTGTGTTTACTACTGTGGCAATCGGTCTGTTGGAATTTCATCCCCTTGTCTCTTTCTTTTTTGGCAGCAATAAAAAAAATTGCTTTAAATAATAATAAATAATGAATTAAAAAAATTAATACATTTTATTTCTATTGATTGACAGAGTATCATTATTTTCAGGTCAATATTAACATATATCTACTTGGGCATCTTCCTCAAAAGTCTGGTTTTTTACATAAGTTCTGCTTAAAGACTTTCCATAAGAATACTTGCTGCTATCAAAGATTAAAAGAAAGCACCACTTCTGATCAGAGTCTCTGAATCTAAAAGGAAAGGTCATTTGTTGAATATAAACCGAATAATGGCTACAATCTGTTTCGGTGTTATGAAACTAGCCAAGTACATTAAGAGTAGGCAGGTCCTTTTTGCAAGTCCATGTGGTTATTTGAGCAGCCTGGAATGTACTATTTATTTATTATCCCTAACTTTTTAATATGAATACAACAGGGTGTGGTTTTTTGTCTCCCGACAGGTTTTCTTTGATGGGGACATATATATATATACCAAACAACGATGCATCCCTTGTCATTACCTCTGGATGACACGCACAACAGTATTTTGTGCCAAAGAGGTAGATGTATCAATACTTCTTTAATGTTAAATGGCTTTATTAGTTGCTTTCCAAAATCTGGTCCTTCTGATCATTGCAACTTTACTGCATTTACAAACTTTGCTGGGCTTTTTCTGCAACTGCAGAAACGTGATGGTTCACCAGAACTTCCTATTTCTTAATACTAAACAGCACATATTTTATCTGCTCCTTCTCACAGGTAGTAGCCTCATTCAGAGCAAGGCCAGCTTGTTGAAAGTATCTAAAAATTCATCACGCTCAGTTTTATTTCTGTCATAAACCAACACATCTTCTGCATGGTAAAGGATGCCAAACAACCCTGGCACCATCTGAGATGTCTTTTTCAGAAATTTTCTGTTGCTAGAGTGATACTGACTGGGAGCCAGCTGACATAGTACCCTCCAAATACAATGATGAATACAGTTAATGCTTAGATTCTTTCATGAAAAAGCCAGGGAGGAGAAAAGCCAAGAGGACTTTCAAAGTATATAACTTTGAGAATATTTGGTTTATGGTAAACAAGTTAATATAAGAAGCTTTTTTTTTTTTTTTCCTCCACATACGTATGCTAATTTTCTGCTGAGCTTTGGGACTTTCATTCCATATGAGACCTTAAGTACTTTTATCTTTCAAATACCTCTCATATCTTCCATTCTCTTTTACTCTTTTCTTACCTTCTCTATCAAAAAAACACAGAGGTCAGAGACTGTTGTTAGAATTGCTGATGTCACAAGTTTTATCTTATATTTTCTTGGCAACTCTTCTATTCCCATAAAGACATGTGGCTACATCTCATCAGTAATTTGTCTTTTTGCTACTGATGTATCCTTGACCTTGTTTTGCTGGCCACCTAGTGCGAGAGCATCAGTCTTTGCATTATATTTTTCCAAGAAATGTATTTTTCTCCAGTTCATCTGGATACTGACCACAATCATCCTCCCATGCAACTACTCCTGTATATATTTTCATTTGCCTTTACAAATATCCATTATTAGACTGTCTATAAATTATTATTGAAATTTTTATAACCATTTTTGGTCAAGAAATTCAGCATTTTAGTTTCATGCTGTTTTTTTCTGTTATAATAGAAATATAGATTCCCTGATGTGAAATAGATAGAATCTATAGAATTCTATAGAAATATAGATTCCCCGGTTACCCAGGACAGAGACAGAGCTGAGGTACTCAGTGACTTTTTTGCCTCAGTCTTCACTGGCAAGGACTGCAGCCGCACTGCCCATGATGCAGAATGCAAAGGCGAGGATTGGGAAAATGGAGAACCGCCCACTGTAGGTGAAGATCAAGTGCGAGACCACCTGAGGAACCTGAAGGTGCACAAGTCCATGGGACCTGATGAGGTACATCCACAGGTCCTGAGGGAACTGGCAGATGAAGTCGCTAAGCCACTAGCCATCATATTTGAGAAGTTGTGGCAGTCTGGCAAGGTTCCTGCTGACTGGAAAAGGGGAAACATAACCCCTATTTTCAAAAAGTGAGATAAGGAAGACCCAGGGAACTACAGGCCAGTCAGTGTCCCCTCTGTGCCTGGCAAGATCATGGAGCAGATCCTCCTGGAAACTCTGCTGAGGCACACAGAAATCAAGGAGGTGATTGGTGACAGCCAGCATGGCTTCACCAAGGGCAAGTCATGCCTGACAAATTGGTGGCCTTCTATGAAGGGGTTACAGCAGCGGTGGACAAGGGAAGAGCAACTGATGTCATCTACTTGGACTTGTGCAAAGCGTTCAACACCGTCCCACACAATATCCTGGTCTCTAAATTGGAGAGTCATGGATT